>JAPEBW010000311.1:0-63060 GCA_027405785.1 Ophiocordyceps robertsii
CGTCAGGCGCCCAAGGCGTGGAGAAATGGGACTTTGGCCGATGCCTTTGTTCTCTCGTCCTTTCAGCCCGAGTTCACGCACGAGAGAAGGCGTCCTCAGCCGTCTTAATTTTCTCGGCCCTGATGTCAAGCAAACGTGGGAGGAACATGCCACGGCAAGAACCGCACTCACGCGCACAAACTATATATGTATGCACACGCTGCCTCCTCCAACCACCCCAGCTTGGGTGACTGGTTGCTTCAAAACCCTGTTCAGACTCGTTCACTGCGCAGCGTGACAAGAACAAGGCCGTGACCAATGGAGCCCGAATCTGTGACTAACGGCGCTTGCTTTTGCCGGCAAGCACGTCTTCGGACGTGTGTACCGTCGTCGACGGCACTGGTGAAATGCCCGGCCACCCCAGCCCCTTTCTTGTCTTCTCTCGACGCGAGCCTCACTGCTCGCCAATCAGTGCCAAACAGGCTGCAGCGTGACGCTGTCGTGCCTAGCAACGGTTGCAAGTCGCCGCCTAGGTGTCGCCATGGCCCCGCTGAAAGAGTTAAGCTTGTAACGGGGTCTTGCAACTACCGGCGTCAGGTTCTAGAACCTTCAGTGGGGCCGACTCTCCGGCAAGATCGCCCGGCGTAGGTCCCGGCGTAGGTCCCGGCGCCGGCCACGGACCACCCGGAGGCTCTCCACGTCTCACTCGACCCTTCGACTTTGTTGCCCAGGAAAGGTGACATGTTCCATGCCCTCTAAAAGTTGCACTTGTGTTACTTCGTTTTTGCTTCGCATGATGCGCACCAACAAACCATCTTGTTCAGATTTCAGAAGTACCAAGTATCCGCTCTATGTTGTACATACATATGTAGACCAAACAGGTAATTGTCGGATCGAGGCGTTCATCCGCAAACATGATTACCAAGTGCCCGCTCAAAGATCGCCGTATCTACCTGGGCAACAACCAAGCTGCATCTCGGCGCCTAGTATCAATTGCTCGCAAGCCAAGGTACTAACCGGGTCATCTAACACGGCGTCCAAATGGTAACCGCGACCAACAGAGCGCACCTCACAGCTTGTTTCTTGAGGTGTGACCGATAACAACAGTCGACAAGTCGCCAGAGAAACACCGTGTTCTCCAAAAAGACCCGATCCCATCTTCAATCTCAGCGCCCCTTTTAACTACCAGCCAAGCACGCGCGTTGACTCAATACCCCGACCGGCAGCCGGCAGCCAACCCGAACCAATATGTAATGCCATGATCCGGCCGCGAAATCGCTTCTCGGTAAAAGTTGCCTCACATAGCCACCATCTTTCATCATTCATCCGAGCTCCCGGGAGACCCGCCCTCGGTGCCGACGTTGGATCCCATGACGGAGTTGACAAACTCCTGGTACTTGAAAACCTCGCCCTTCTTAGCTCCGATTTGAGCATTCATATTTCGGTTGAATGCCCGACGGCCCGTAAAGCCACTCATTACCTTGTCCACCTCGGCAGCCGTCAGAGCGCGCTCGCCGGTCTCCGGCGCCGTATTCAGCACGGCTTCCCGGAGTTCCGCCCAGTCGACCTGGCCGCTGTCGTCGTCGTCAAAGGCGGAAAAGGCAGACACCAGTTCGGCACTGGGCGAGAGCGCGGCGAGGACCTCGGCTAGCGAATTTAAAAAGGCTGCTAGGGCAGTTGTCTGTGGGCGTGAGGATGGAAAGAACTGAGCGACGTCGGAGGGGCCGTTTGGCAAGCCTGTTTGCATCATCTGTCAGCGGGCTTCTCTCCTGAGGGCGCACGCCTGCTGGTACCCACCGAGCTGGTTGAGCATGTCGGCCACGTCTTCGCCATTGACGACGCCGTCGCAATCTCGGTCCAGGATCTGGAACCCATCGCGCAGTGTTCTGACCTGTGCGGGTTGGAGTTGTGAGAGCGCATTGCCATTCCCCAACGACCTCGAGGTCGCCGTCCTCGACAGCGGACCGGAACGTGACGCTGACGACGGCGGCGGCGGCGGCGGCGAAGCCATGGATCCCATGGGCGCTGGTCTCGGCGTCCAACTCGCGAGGCTGCTGGCTGGAGAGCTGGGGCTCGCGAACCTCGACGTCCCGTTTGTCAAGCCAGACTTGGTCGGGGATGCAGTTGGCGTCGCGATTTTCAGTGGTGCAGGCGAGGCGGGTGATTCTGCTCGTCTAAAGGGCGAGTTGCGTAAGGGGGAGGAGCCGTAACCCAGAGGGGAAGGCTTGTATGCGGTCGAGGCCGACTTGCAAATGACGTCTATTAGTACGTTATGCGCGCAGGGACTCGGACTGGTCGGCGCTCTTTACCATGATAATGCGAGTCCCCGCTCGTTGTAGACAAGGGGGAGCAGTCGGTTGGCCAAGAAACGCGACGATCCCGACGTGGAATTCTGGATTTGAAGACGACCAAGAGGGCTGAGGTTCTGGGAAAACGACAAACTAGTCTGATCTCGATGCCTTCAGTCTGGTGTGGGCAGCTTGTCGGGAGTGTTGGGCGATGGGCGATTTGGGGCATGTGGTCTGAAAGTAAACAATGGGCAGCCATGACAACGTTTGGGCTAGGGTGGTGGTCTGTGGCTGATGCATGTGGCGCATGCGGAGAGATGCGCCAGCCACAGCGGGTATCGGACGTGATGGATGAGGCTACGACGAGCATGGAGAAGCCAATCTGGGTCAAACGCAATCTTGTACATACGAGCAGCTATGTACATGATCTTTGCACGAAATGTCTCAGCTACTCCGTCGACAAGACTTGGGTGCGACCAAGGGGCATTGCCGTGCGGTTCGGGACAAACAAGACTCTCCGATGGGCAGTGGGCATGGAGCGCTCCGGGCGGGGCGGGACGACGGGGGAGGGAAGGCGTCCGTCAGCGCTGTAAAGTACCTACCTACATATGTACTTGGTATCCATCAGGTACATAGGTAGGGAGGAGGTACCCAAGATAGGCACTCCGTACGGAATTCGTCAAACATGCACCCACCCACTCCCACAAGCTTAGCGCGCACGCCCTTGGTCACCTTCACAAAGCGGCCAATCGAAGGCGGCAACCTTTGATAGGGGACCTCGTGGAAGCGGAAGGGCCAGCTGGCCACTCACGTTCCAATGCTTCCCGTCCTAAATCTGCCATCAGGGGGCCCCTGACGGAACACGGCATCTCACCGCGCATCATCCAAGCCATCCCACGTTTCATGGCTGCCCCTCGTGCCACCAGGCCTCCCTCGATAGCCCGTCTCGCTGCCTCGCCTGCCTGCCTGCCTGCCTGCCCGCCCGCCCGCCCGCTTGCCTGCCTTGCCAGCTTGCCTGCCTGCCACCACCGACGAGAGGCTGAAATACTGACGTCGTCGCCATCTGCGCACAAGCCACGGACAAGCCGGCCAAAGACGCCCGACACCCTCGGCCTCGTCCACGCAACAGCCCATCTGACGTCAATCGCGCATCCAGATACGTAGCCGTTGCCTCTCGACTCCCCGACAGCCGAGACACGGTGCCAGAGCTTGGCGGGGAGAACAAGCAACGAGGCCGTGAGGCCGTTGTCTCGCACACGGCTCGAGCGCCCATTGGACGCCCCAGCCATGGCCACAGCCTTGCCCTACCTTTCCCGACACACTGGTACTGTTAGCGGCCGTTCGAATGGTTCATCGGCAAATCGGCGAACCTCCATCTCCTCAATCCTCTCATCCCGAACCCCCTCCGAAACATCACATGCCTCGCGGCCCTCGCGGTTGCCGCAGCCCCCCATGGCCGACACGGACCGTACGTCGGACCCGAGCTCCAAGTCCAAGACGCCTTCCCTCGAGCCGCCCTCTCAGCACTCGTCCATCTCGGCCTCGCGCCGCGTCAATGCCGATTCCCGCTCTTCCAAGAGGCTCCGATCGCAATATCCCCGCGGCTCGCCTGAAAAACATGTCGAGTACATACTCGTCGCATCCTTCGATATCGATCGAGGCCCCGTCATGGAGCATCAGTATCCAGTTGCAATCACCGGCGATGAGAACATGTTGGCGGAGCTGATGCTGCCGGATCAGGCGCATGCTCGCAACCAGGACTGGACCATCTTCTTCCTGCACAAAGACACCAGCAAGGAGGAAGAGGACGAGACGCAACGGGCTAGAGAACGCCGGAAAAGAAGGCGCAAGAGGCGCCAAGATCGCGTCGCCGGCATCGCCACCGAGGGTTCCGACGACAACGACAACGACGACGACGACGACGACGACGACGACGACGACGACGATGGCCATGGCGATGACCTGGACGATGACCTGGACGACGACTCAACCGATAGCGAACCCGAAGGTGGCGAAGGGCCGCCCTTGATACACGTGTTGAATCTGGTCAACACCAAGCACGACAAGTCGGTCAAGAGAGGTGCCATTGTCAAGGCCATGGCCATTTGCACGCGACACCCCTTTCTGCACATATACAAGGTTGGTAGCCACGCTTTCCTTGCAGCATGAGAGCTAACGTCTTGTGTTCCATCATCAGCCCCTATTGCTGCTGGCCCTGGAGGAGTATTTCAAATCGCCTGTGCCCGAGACTCTCGCCATGCTGTACGACGCCGTCAACGCCATGGACTTGTCGCTCATGCCCAAGCTCAGCATCCTCGAGAGAAATCTGCTACTGGCCAGCGACAACAGGGATCTGTTTGTCGAAAAGTTTGAACAGATGATCCAGGTGCGCCTGGGTTCAAAAAAGGGCGAGATTGTCGCAGACGCAAACAATGACGGCAGTCCAACCAAGATGGCCGGCATCTCGAGAGCCGGGACCAAAGCCCACATCGAGAGCGGCAACCATTCCATCTACTCGGTCCCGCGAGACACTCACGAATTCGAAACAAAGGTCATGTACAAGGGCATTCCCATCCCCATCAAAGTGCCCACGGCCGTCATGCCCGAGACCGTGGGCGACTTTTCCCTCATCAAGCTCATACAAAACTTCTCCGAGGCGCACGCAAAATCACCGCAGCCCTTTGCGCTGCACCCTCACCTGACGACAAACGGCACCAGCACGCACCCCATCATCGTCCTCGTCAACGGACTACTGACACAGAAGCGGGTCATCTTCCTGGGGCACAACATGCCCTCGGGCGAGGTTGCCGAGGCGGTCCTGGCCGCGTGCGCGCTTGCCTCTGGTGGAATTTTGCGAGGCTTTACCCGTCACGCGTTCCCCTACACCGACCTTACCAAGATTGACGACCTCCTCAACGTGCCGGGGTTCATCGCCGGCGTGACCAACCCGACGTTTGAGAACCACCCGGAGTGGTGGGACATCCTCTGCGACTTGCCGAGTGGGCGAGTCAAGATTAGCAGCAAAATCGACCCTTCGCCAGCCACCGAGGGACTCACTTGTTTCCAACAGCAAAATCCGACGCTCGCGACTATTGCCAGCGGCACCGTGAACAACAGCCAAGATCTGACCGGCGACGCGGCGTTCGTGACGGACATACTGAGGAGCATCGCGGCGAGGCACGGGGAGCGTGTCATCCGGGCCAAGTGGCGCGACTGGGTGCTCAAGTTTACGAGAATCGCGGCCCAGCTGGAGGAAAACGTGTACGGCGCAAGTGCCCTCTACATAGGGAGCGAGGACCACGAGCTGACACTTCCCGGGGCGAGCGGCCACGGTTATGTCTGGGCCGATGATGCGTCCAAGCTTAAGGAGCTGGCCGGCAACGTGACGAGGATCGAGGGATGGCGCAACACGCGCAGCTACTACAGCTACATCCAAGTGAGAGAGCACCAGTCGGTGCACGGCTTCGCTGGGTTTGGCAACTAACGTCTGGCGCAGGACCTTGCCCAGATTTACACTGTGCGGCCGCTCAAGGGCCTCGACCTGGCGCACATGCATGACCGCCTTCGCCTGCAACGCCTGACTCCGACCCAGAGCCGGGACATTTACCTGACCTTTTCCAAATTCGTCCACTCGTACGACGAAATCTGCCTGCTTCTCAACGTGGCGCCCGAGTCGCACGCGGGGCTCTTCTACGTCGCCCTCGGGCTCTTCCACAAGGACCGCGAGGTGCGCATCAAGACGGCGGAGCTGCTGGAGCGCATCGCGGAGCACGAAGCGGGCCAACACTGGTGGAAGGGGCTCAGCCGCTTCGAGCGACTTGCGTTTGAGCGGCTGCGGCGCGAGGTCGACGCCGAGATGCGGGTCAAGCTTGGCAAGGAAGTCTTGGGCGGAGGGTCGGAGAAGAGGAGCAGTTAGATGTCACGCCGAGCGGGGGGGGGGGCTCCTCGTTGGCAAATACTCCGAGGCGAAACTGGGACTGCAATGTCTTGATACTCTTGTCGCACTTGACATTTAGACCATTGTGCTTTGGCAGGGGTTGCTGGCAACATTTGGAACGGCGTTTGCATTTATTCCAATTCTACGGTTCGCGGACGGGTGGGAGCGACTGTTGCATGCGCGTTCGGCTTTGGGCGAGATACCGTCTGGTTGAAATGGGATACGGGTGGGTTTGGAAGAATCAGTGAGAGAATCGTGGCTCTCTCTCAGCTGGCCATGGACATGTTTCATGTTTCCCCAGTGTGTCGGCCGTCTTTCACGTGCTCCACCGCACCTTGGCTACAAGAGGCCGAGAGCCCTGGCCGCGTGCTTGACATGGTCCTCCCCAAAGGTGGAGATGAAGAAGTAGGAGTGGTCATAGCCCTGCAAGCAGAGAAGCGGGGTCAGTCCTGACGGAGCCCCGGACTGCTCAGGCGATGGCGAGCGGGCACTCACCTCTTGGTAGCGGACCTTGACGCCATCGATGCCGGCCTCGTTGGCGGCCTTTTCGAAGTTTTCGGGCAACAGCTGGCCCTGCTTGTAGAAGTTGTCGGCGGTGCCCTGCGGCCGTGGATGGGGTGGAGCGTGTCCTCGTCAGCCCTCGGGTCTTGTCTCTACTGCAAATGGATCGGGTAGGGGAAAAGGGGCGCGGCATGGGCCGACATACGACGTCGATGAGGCAGTTGAAGATGGTGTCCTTCCAGCCCTTGATCAGCTCGGTGGCATCGTGCTTCTTCCAGGCCTCGCGGTCGTCGCCAAGGTAGCCGGCAAAGGCCTTTTCACCCCAGGGGCACTTGGAGGGGTTCGCAACCGGGGACCAGGCGCTGACGCTCTTATACATGCCGGGGTGCTTGAGGGCCAGGGTGAGGGCGCCGTGGCCGCCCATGGAGTGTCCAGCGATGGAGACGCGAGCCTCGTCGAGCTCGGCAAAGGCCGCAAAGAGCAGACGCGGCAGCTCATCAGTCAGGTACGTCTCCATTCGGTAGGTGTCGCGCCAGGGCTCCTTGGCAGCGTCGAGGTAGAAGGAGGCGGCGCTGCCAAAGTCCCAGGCCTCGTGCTCGCCAGGCAGGTCGGTGCCGCGCGGCGACGTGTCCGGGAAGAGCAGGGCGAGGCCGAGCGGCGCGGCGTGGGCGTGCAGGAAGCCCTTTTCCGTCACGTTGTCGGGGGTGCACGTCAGGCCGGAGAGGTAGACGAGCAGCGGCGAGGGGCTCTGCGGGGTGGCGGAGGCGGGGAGGAAGAGGTTGAGGTTCATCGGGGTCGAGGTTGTGGTGGATTGGTGCGTGAGCTTGAGGAGGCGGCCGGCAAAGGTGGTGATGGTGGCGGTGGTGGTGAAGGCCATGGTGGTGGTTGCTCGTCGGGTCAGGGGCGGGAAGGCTGTTCTCTGATGGGAGCGGCGACGGCCATTCGAGGCTTCGTCGAGGTTTCGTCGCCGAGCGAGGTCCGAGGTGACGGAGGAGGTGGTTCGGGATGATGACTGATGGCGGGTGATGGGGTTTGAATTTGAAGGGGTGGTTAGGTGGAGATTGATGACATCACTTTCGTACCCCACGATGATGCTTGTCACTTATACCGTTCGAGGCAGGCACCGTCCTGTGCGATTGCTTGTCTGAAGCACCGGCTATACCGCCTCGCGTCCGCGCTGCTCTGGGTGGGCGTCAGCAGCAAGAGGTAGGCAACTGCAAGACGGTGGCGAAACTCAATGTGTAATTGTAGCTACGGGCGGTAGGTCACTCGAGTGACGAGGATCTATGTACATTTTCCAATCCAACTGTACAAGAAGGGCCGTTCCGTTGTTGTCATGTTGCGCCCGAGAACATGGCCAACACAAGGGCGGGATCTGGGGGGGGAGGCTTTGGTTAGGGCCTTGGGGGGTATTCATTAGGCATGCGGGTGCATCCAGGGCAGACGCGATCAAGAGGGGACGAGCGTTGCGGCCGAGCTGGATCGAGGGCGCCGGAGAGGGAGGAGCTTCGTCGGGTGTCGCTCAAGTGCCGGGGTTGCGGAGGCAGTCGAAGCTGGCTATGAGCGTGTTCCACTGGATGACGCCCAGGTCAAACTTGTGCTCGTAGGTGAAGTTGACGGCGCCAAAGGTGCAGCCCGTGGGACTGGTGCAGATGGCGCCGCAGTTTGTGACGCGCGGGAAGCAGCTAAAGGTCTCGCCGTCGGGGGCAAAGGTGCTGGTGTTGTGGTAAAAGGGCGGCTCGAGCTGGGCGCACTTGTTGAGCTCGTACACTTGGTGCTTGCACGTGCCGGTTGCGTTGGCGCCGGTGCATGTGAGGACCTGGAGAGACGTCAGTCACAGACGAGGTCGAAGACGGGGGGGCGCCTTACACCTCCCATCTCACGCTTGTCGAGGGGCGAGGCGGACACGGCCGAGGCGGCAACGGCGAGGAGCGTCGACACTCTCATCATGTTTGATTTCCGAGCAGAATGAATGCCAAAGACGGGGGAGGCGGGCGAGCTTGGGAGGGAGAAGTGAAGGGGGCATGGGGTACTCGTTAAAGCTGTAGCGTGTATGTAGCGTCGGCAAGCTACTGATATGTTTGCTTTTTGATTGATTGGGTTGGACCGCCGGAGTGAGATTCGGGCACCGCCATCACCTTATCAAGGCTGGCGTGTTTGCTTCGCACAGGACATGCCGTGACTGCGAGACGGGCCAATCAGACAGCGGACCCGCCGATGCGTTCATCCCGGCATCATCCTTGGTTCCACGCCTTCCGGCCTCGATGAATCACGAGCAGAAACTGACTGTCAAAAGGGTCCGTGATGAGGGGGTGGAGACGACCTTGTTTTAGACTTGATTGCATTCGACGTCATCCCTTCCGCATCCTCCGCGCCCAATCGAACAACCGTAGCTGGCTCGGCTCTGCTCTCTCTCTGCAGCAGCACATGGGCATCATTTTCATCGTCCCACCACGGGCGCGTTGCCGTTACCCGACGTTGACCTGCGCCCTGGCCAGAAGAAAACACCTTTCTGGTTCCCGCGACCGAGGCCGCTGCACGTTGCCTCCCACACACCCTCTCGACACCATGACGCTAAGCAAATGCCTCCGGGGTCCAACAGGGACGCGGGTGCCTGAGAGGCAGACTCACAGAGCCCCGTTAGTGGCCCATCATGTCATGCCACTGCTCATCTCATTTCACACACGCCGACGCCCGGGCTCTATTCGTCCAGTGCATGCCCGTCGTCTGATGCGAGTCTGCCGTTGGCCTCGGCCTCGAACCAACGCATTACACACGTCCCCCATCACCCTGGCCCTCCTGGAAACACGCATCTGCGGGCATCGCCCAGCGAGGCACACTCTTGTCGCAAGTCTTGTCCCTCGTGACTCCGTTGCTTCCGCCTCCCAACTTGTAACCCAATTCCAAAACTCCACGCTCATGCATGACAAGTGACTCTTCCGAGATACCATCCCCACACGACGCGCAAGAGCCGTGGCAGAAAAGGGCGACGACCAATTGGCGTAAACGAATGGGCGTAAACGACATGGCTTGCTTCATCACAAGTCGAAACACCAAAGCCGACCACGCTCGTCCCATCATCAGCCCCTCCTGCCCTCTTCACCTCCACTCATTGCAGCAGTTCCTCGCATGTCCAGTCCTCGTAGCTAATTCACCCCGGCGTCAGCTTTCGTTATTAGCAAGACGGCAATGGAACACATACAAGCCATCGGGGAGATATCTCCGCACAATCAGGGGAATCTTCTTCTCCCGCATCTCCTTGATGGCGATCTGCAGCGGGTCCGTCTCGCCCTCGAGGTCGACGAGCACCGGCGCATTCATGCTATCACCGCCAAACCTGTCAGCCGCTTCGCGCGCGCGCGCAATCGTCCTCGCCCGTGCCTACCTGATTTGCAAAGCCCGCGTGCCCAGGATGCGCGCCCGCTCGTACTTTGTCATGTACGGCGTCGTCGTCCGCTCGCTCTCGGGAATCTTCTTGTCCTTGACCGATCTGTCGCCGCCCTTGAGTGCGTTTGCGGCCGCCGATGGGTCTCCCGAGACGATGACGTTGTCCTGGTCTTCGCCGTTGACCGCGTGCTCCTCTTCCTCGCCCTCGACGACCTCGGGGTCGTAAAACTCCGTCACATCCTCGTCCAGCATGGGCTCATCGCTACAGGAACCCAGCGTCAGCCGAGACCGCGAAGCGCCTCGCCGTCCGTGGGGCGCGATACGTACCCGCCTGCGCCGACGTCGTCGTCGCCAAAGTCGGACATGCTGGGAGCGTATGGGGGGATCGGCTTCGGGGAGTCTTGTCTGCCTTGGTGATTATCGTCGTTGGGGCGAGTGATGGTTGCGCGACTCCATCACCGGGATTATTTGGGCACGGGAAAAAATTGTCGACCTATCGCGAGCTCCAGAGAGTTTTACCGTGGCTTCGCCGGTCAGCTGGTGGGGTTCGCTGATGGTCTCACCGAACCTCACCGTGGCGGGTGGGTCGTCACCGACCCAGTAAAAAGTTCTGGTCACCGCCTTCATCATCTTCCTCTCCCTCATTCTGCCACTCGGTGATATCGCCAGCCCCTGAATGTGCAGCCAGTCCCGGCACGCAATGGGTAAGCGCGGCGCAGCCGAGGAGGCGTCCGGGGCCTCGCCGTCCAAGAGGCGGCACCTGGAGGAAGCCGACAGCCCATGTACGGAGCCATCACGAGATGCCAAAAAGAAACGGATCCGCTGACACGACGATGCTAGATGTTGAAGACGGCGATGACGATGCCGCGTCGACTTACACTTGCACACCGAGCCCAGTGGCAGACGCAGGAACCCCCGTCACAGCAGCCACCACGCCCAGACCAAAGTTCCCCTCGGACCTCAAGACTCTGGCATGCACGTGGCCGGGCTGTCCCAAGACGTTCAACCGCCCCGCCCGCCTCAGAGACCACCTCAACTCGCACACCAACTCGCGGCCCTTCAAGTGTCCCTACGATGGCTGCGACAAGGACTACATCGAGGACAAGCACCTGAAGCAGCACGTCAAGGCGGTGCACACCCACGAACGCAAGTACGTCTGCCAGCGCCCAGGCTGCGGCAAGAGCTTCGTCACGGGCACGCGGCTGAACCGCCATCAGGCCGTCCACGAGGGCGCAGACCGCTTTCGCTGCACGGACTGCGGGCAGAGCTTTCGGAAAAAGGAGACTCTGCATAAGCATGTCCGCAAAGAACACTTGGACATGCCGGCGCACGAGTGCCCGGGCCCGTCGTGCACCGAGGCGTTTGGTACCAAGTCGAGGCTCAAGCGACACTTTGACAAGGTGCACGGCGAAATCAAGTTTTGGTGCACAGAGTGCGGTCTGAAGGCGGCCGAGGAGGGCACGGAGAATCGCATCGGCTTCACGACCGAGGTGCTGTTGCAGGAGCACCTCAAGAAGGAGCACCAGGATTGCATCTTCTGCGAGTACAAGTCGACGTCGCGGTGCGAGCTCGACCACCATATCGAGATGCATCACTCGGGAAAGTCGGTCGAGGACCGCAAGACTCACGCTTGCACCTTCAACGGCTGCACCAAGAAGTTTACCAAAAACTCCAACCTCAAGGTCCATATCCGGACCGCACACCAGGGAGCCCGGTTCGTCTGCGGGGAGGCCGCCCTGGCCGGGCCCGACTTTGTGGCTTGGTCGAACAGCGACGGCTGCGGCGACAGGTTTAGCAGCAAGGCCGGGCTCGAGAACCACGTGCGCTTCTTCCATCTCGGCCACGTGCAGACGCGTATGTCGAGGCTGGCCGACAAGACGGCCGACATTGTCGACGACCTGTCGGGCGCCGCCAACCAGGCCAAGCACTCGATTCCCTGCCCCCACTGCGACGACCTCTTCATCCGCTACCACGACCTCGACGTGCACCTGACCAGAGACCACGACCCGGCCGCCGCAGCGGATCCGACGTCGCTGCTGGCCCAGGCCCAGGACCTCGGCCTCGACCGGCTCACCTTTGAGCCAGACGCCATGCAGTCGGCCTGGCCCGCTGACATGGCCCAGGACGACATTTTTGCCGCGCAGATGGACTACGGCCCGCCGCGCGACGAGTGGCTCGACGACGAGGCCAATATCCTGCTGCTGGCGCGCGATCCGCCCGCGCACTACCCGTGCCCCAGCATCGATCCCGCTCTGGCAGGGCCTTAGGACGGTCTTGCCACGGCCGACTCCATGTTTTGGGCATGCCCCGATACGCCCTGCCAGCCTATGTGGGTTTGACGCAGCGAGGAAACCGCACAAAGTGAGGGACTCTTTTCAAGAGAGAGCCGCGTGTGGTCGGGGGTGCGAGGGATGGAGCACGGTCATGATAGATGGGGAGGGATAAAAGTGTCACGACGGTAGATGATTGCATGGCTCAGTCTGCGGATTGCAGCCAACAGGCGTCCTTTCCTTATGCTTCGCTCAGGTTCTCGGCCCCTTTGGCTGCCCAAAACGAACACCGATATTCCAAAACAATCATACTACCCATGCCTTTATCGTGAATCTTGGCCCATTCCCCATTCCGTCCCATGACTTTCCAATCTGAAATCCATACAGTGTGTGAGGGCATGTGCATGAGCCCTCGCCGTCGTTGCAGTGACCAAAAATAAAGACGACAAAACTCCGCGCCTCATCTATAAACCCACGCCCAAACCCAGGAGACCGAAAAGGAGCGTCAAAACAAAGCCAAAATGCGAGAAGCAAGCAAGAAGTCGTCATGCAATGGTCGCTTCTGCCTCTTCGGCAGCGTCGTCAACGAATCACACCAGAAAAGGGGGCAGGGTGGTCAGCCCGTCGTCAGTGCCCGGCAAACAGGGCGTTGCTCAGGCCCAGCAGAGCCATGCCAATGAAGCCAAAGAAGATGCACAGATTCCGGTTGTGGTTGAGGCTGAGGCCCTCGACAAAGAGCTGCAGGGCGACGCTGACCATGATGCCCGCGGTGGCGGCAAAGAGGCAGGCGTAGGCGACGGCATTGGGCTTCAGGTGGGTACGCTGGGCGAGCTTGAACCACAGGGCGGCGACGGCGGCGCCCATGGGCTGCGAAAGGCCGCCTAGGATCGAGGACCAGAGCATGGCGCGCCAGCGAGAGCCGAGGGCCATGTACAGGGGCAAGGCCAGGGCGAAGCCCTCCGTGATGTTGTGCACGAAAAGGGCCATGAAGACGTTGAAGCCGAGCGTCGGGTTGGCGTGGTTGGTGGCATAGGTGATGAAGCCTTCGGGGAACTTGTGCAGGGCAATGGCAATCGACGTCTGCAGGCCGATGGACAGAAAGGCGTTGGTGGGCACGTGGTGATGGTGCTGAGCCTCAACGTCGCCCGCATCGCCGGGGAAAGGGTCGGCGTGCGGGTCCTCGCTGGTATCAAGGGGATCGCGCGAAGCCGCCCGACTGGTGCGAAACATGGGGCTCAAGGGTTCTGGGGCGTCATGCTGGTTGTGGTCGTGGAAGACGGAGCCTGCCGGGGGATAAAAGGGCCCGGTCGTGGTGCGAAGCAAGGTCGAGTTCCGGGAACCATTGACTGGGCGCGTTGACAGGTGCTTGAAGCACTCCTGGCCACAGGGATCCGTGTAACCATAGCATCTACCCTCCTCATCGCAGTCGCGCTTGGTGTCCTTGACGAAGGACATGACGCGCTTCTGGACGTCGTACATGGAGGGCCGCCGCGTCAGGGCAGCGTCGCTGGTGACGGCGCGCTCTCGGCCAGCGACAAAGGGGCTTACGGCTTGCTCCGACATCTCATCGCGCCTGACAGAGGCGTGCCTCTCGGAGAGCCTCGTGGGCGCGTCACGGTCCGGGTCTAGCAAGGGCGTCGACTCGGAGGGACGGACGGTTCCATTCTCGGCGGTTACGAGCAAGCCGTCCTTGGCGAGGAAGTGGGGAGAGCGGGTGCGAGAAAGTCGTCGTCGGGCCCGGCTGGTCCTCGAGGGCTGTCGAGAACTGTTGCGTGAGCCGTCGGCTTGAGGCGCGTGCTGGTCGTGGGAGTGATCGCAGTCGACGACGTGGGAGGGTATGTGCTGGTGTAGGAACCTCGAGACGGCCTGGATGCCGAAGAAGCCGCCGACGAAGCAGGCCATCATGACGAGACCGGCGGGCTGATCGGCCCAGCCATCACCCTCGAGGTAGCTCTTCGATTCGGGGAGCATGCTGTAGAGCGACGAGAAGAGCTGCCCGAGTCAGGACGGGGGGTTCTTGTTTCGGGGGACAGAGACGGCGTACCATGACGCCGAAGCTGAGACTCAAGGAGCATGCCAGAAAGGCATTGCTTTCCTCGATGCGGAAGTTGTGCTTGCCTGGCAAGAGGCGGACAAAGACATCGACGCAGATGACGGAAGCGCCAAAGACGCAGGCTGGTGGATGTTAGCGATGCGCCGCGAGGGGACGAGGCAGGGGAAGGAGGACGGACCGATGCCGCTGACGATACACATGATCCACCCGCGGGTGTCATTGTCCATGTCCTTTACGACCAGCTCCATGGCCGGCGATGCAGTCTCGGGACGAGTCTAGAGAGCGGGGGGGGTGTTTATAGTGCCGTTATCATGGGCGGATAGAGACGGCGGCCGGGCGGTCGAGGAGGACAAAGGCGCAGAGGCCGACAATGGGTCGCCAGTGACGTCGAGACGCTGGGCGATTGGGGGCAAGCTGACGAGGAAAAGGAGGAGGAAGAAGAGGCTACGAGGACTCGGGGACCCCTGGGCAGAGGGGGGAGGGATGGGTTGTTAAGGAACTCGAATTCGTGGGCGGCCGAGAGGGCGGAAGAGGCGGGATAAGGATGAGGACAAAGGGTGAGGGTCAATAAGGGGAGAAGAGGGCACAGGAGAGAAGAAGAGTCGTAGTCGAAGAGGCTGAGGCCGATGCAGGTACTCTAGGGTGGTAGTTTGGTTGGCGAGTCACTGGCTTGGGCGTCGTCGATGGGCGGCGCGCGCTAACAAGAAGTCGAGTCCAAAGTGGGTACCGACTGGTGTTTGCGACGCACTAAGCCAGAGTAGGAAGCTGGTGGGCAAGAGAGGAACAATATCTACTGCCACTGCCAGGTCCAGGAGAAAAAGCGACATGGTATTTTGGCCTTTGCCTCCCTCTCTCGTGCCGTGTCTGCGTGTCCTGCGTGTCCTGCATGTCCTGCGTGTCTGTGCAAGCTCAGCTTCTGTTGAGACGGTCACGAATAGGCGTCACAGGAACGGGGTTGAGGGTTGGCCATCAAGGTTCTCTGACGCCATGCAGCCCCCGGCAATAAATCACCTTTGTTTTTCTCAAAAAAAGAAAAAGAAAAAAGAAACCCCTCGCGTCTGAACCGCAGCTGGACGCTGTCCAACTCATGCATGCACGTGTCCGATGCCATCGATGCCGGCAAAGGAGACATGTGAGTGTCGAGTGATTCTGGTGCCGATCCAGGGCCATGGCTAGATGAACTGCCCGCCCTCTCGCCAGTTTGCCCCTTGCTCGCGTCACGGCAGTCGCTGTCTCTGCCAAAGAGCCTGGACGGGGAGCATAAACAAACAAAAAACATACGCCGCGAGTCAGAGGCGGCCTGTCGGTCAAAAGGGTCGGGTCAGGTGTCGACGGTCCCGGATGGCGGGCTCCACGGTTCGAGCCATGCCGGACGTCGACGGCCATGATGGTGCCTGCATGGCGTGGACATGTGCCGTTGCGGGAACTCAGGGTGCTGCAATCTATAATGTCTTGTGCGATATTGTACCTTGGTGGAGCCCTTGGCTGACGCCCTCGTCATTGTTGACGCCGCCATTCGTCCCCGTTCCGCCATCTCGTTATCGCCAAGAGATCCGGGGTCGAGAAAAAGCTTGCTTCCATCGCCTCTTTCCCTCGGACGCGACTTTACGAGAGATGGGCAGCACCAAACGGACCCCCTCCCTCACACCCCCCCACCCCCCCCACAGCCAGCCTCGCCCTGCTCTGCTCTGTGTGATGCTAGTCTCATTGGCTCGCCAGGCCAAAACAATGCCGCGCGGCCTCCGGGCCCGGCGGCGTTGTTGCCCCGCGCCGCAATCGCCGGTCCATCTCCGGTGTCTCCACAATCTGCCGTCAACAAGGCAATGTACCGTTGAGCATTTGTCTCCATGTTGAATAACCTTGTTCTCTTGTACACTGAACGCACCTGCTCTCCGCCTTGGGATTTCAACTCGATATATTTGTACGACGGGCGTCGGGTTATTTATTGCATGAACGCTTCCAGCATAATATCTGCGTCCGGTTCATGGCTGTCTGCAACCGCCTCTCGAACATGGCCGAGTGCGCTCCACTGCACGTATTGCCGCCTCGAGAATACATGTCTCCGCGACGCATCCATGGTCCCGATGGCTCGGGGACTACCGATGTTGAGCCAGCAGAGCAGCTGGCACGGTTCGACGGGCTGCCGTCAAGACTACCAACAATCAAGGCGTCAGGCTGGCCCGGCACCGACCGAGGCATCCCGGAAGCTCTGTTGCAACGATATTGATACACATGCATGTATGTATTCGTACTGACCTAGGTAGGTATGTATCGTCTTCCACGCTGCCCAGGATGAAAACTCAATTCCGACGCTCGACAAGCAACCTGGGCAGCAGTTGCAGACACCTACCAAAGTAGCCCTCAGGGTGTCCCCCGGCCACGTCTTCCCAGAATGGCTCGAAGATGCGTGCGTTGAGTTCTTGGCGTCTCACCTTTTTGCGGAAACCCCGGGGTCGGGCGCCATCAGGGTTCCTCCAATCTACTGAGTCAGCGTCGGAAACTTGCTTTGGGATGCTTCGTGACCATGTTGTACGACAGCGTGGACAGGCCACGTCTGCACACCTACCCAATTATTGATTACAGCTGTGTGTGTTGAGCCATGTACGCATATACAGTACAGTGTCGTGAATGCGGGAAACAAGTAAACATATATATATCTGTGTGTACGTGTAGCCTCGCGCCGCCGCCTGAGCAAGAGGACAGAAACAGAGTCCACATGCGCGGGCGGGGAGACGGGTGGGGAAAGCCATGGTCCGTCTCTGTTTTCCAACATGGGGACGGTGCTTTCTGCACGGCTGCTGGCCGGCCAAAGAGGTTCTCACCGGCCCTTGATTGGCCCACAGTTATGATGGTCCTGCGCCGTCATCACCAACCACCGGCACCACATACATACATATACAACATATGGCTCAAAATGATGGGCCTCTCTGGATTCGCCCGCACCAGAGAGGCCTCGCGAGCGGAGCTTTGCCCACGGCCATCTGCGTGGGCCACGGCCCGTCCGTCTCCCACGCATGCGAATATAAAAGCCAACGTGCGTTCCCGTACTCCCGCCGCGCCGTAGCAGCAGAAACCCTCTCCTCCTCCTCTTCCTCGCATTTTCCACCCTCGCTCTTCCCCCTCCCTTCGTTTTCCAACCCCAGTCAAGATGCTTTTCAAGTCGTGGGTTTCCCTGGCCCTGCTGGGCCTGGCCGTCGCTGTCCCTCAGGAGCCGACGCCGGCCCCGTCCTCCAAGACGCTGTCCCCCTCGCCGACGGCCTCTGGCGCCTGCAAGGTGCACGGCGGCCACTGGGATTGCCCGTCTGGCGTGCCGGAGCCCACCACTCCTCCCCAGGGTGGCGACCACGACGACCACGACGCCCACGACCACGACCACGACCACGACCACGACCATGATCATGACCATGACGCTCAATCTTCCTGTGTCCCGCATAAGGACCACTGGCACTGCCCGTCGGGCGTTGCGAAGCCCACCAACCCCCCTCCGGGCGCCTCCTCGGTGGCCGCAACTGCAACATCTGGCGCGTCCTCCAGGCCCTCGAGCGCAGCCCCCTCGGCATCGGCTGCCTCTGGCTCTGCACCCTCTCCGTCCAGCGGCGCCGGAGACCGTGCCGCTCCCTTTGGCGCCGCCTTTGCCTTGGCATCTCTCATCGGTGCCGTTTTTGTCGGCGCAGTTGTCGTCTAAACACGCTTCACACGCAATCGGCTCCCTGTATATTGTCAGCGAGAGGAGGGACAAGGAAATTGTTGAGTCGCGTCAGGAGCGATGGCTCATTCTTAATGGCTGGCTGGGCGGCGGATGAAAAGCGCTTCGTTCCTGCAGTAGGAATCTGAATGGCTAGATTGTAAATACAAGATCGGAACATTGATGGCATGAGAGAGCCCTTTGTAGGGGGCCGCTCTCGCTGGCCTCTCGGTAATAGACATCCGACGCGTGACGGGCTGCGGAACCGAGTCACCGTGAAACAGAGGCAGCCTGCCGCTTGTCATTCGCGATGCAGAGTGGGTTCCAGCATGATGGAGCAGTCGGACGCGGAAAATGACTTTCATCGACGGCGCTCGTGCGACCCTCTTCTGGTGAGCCGGTAGCCATGTGCCCAGATGGACGACGAGGCTCGTGACCCGAAAGCGACGTCTTGTGCCTCGTCTCACGTCCACGCTTTCCCGACGGCGAGGCGCCAAAAAATAACGAACAATCATTCCGTCGTAGGAACCCGATGCATGCGCCGTCGCCGTCGTCGACCCAAGCATGGCCGTCTGATGTCGCGAAGAGCCTGACTTGGCGATGCAGCCACAGAAGACAGTGCAGGTATGTACGTACCGGCAGAGGCGGGAGCAAGTCCCCTGACCCACCGCGGCAATAGCTCCGACGTGGCCCTCCAACCGCTGTATTCGTAGACGTACCTTACAGAGCGAAAAAAAAAACGCCTACCGCCTCGGTGAGTCTTGGAGCTGCGAAGCATCAGCTCCCCGTCCCGTGCCTCCGCAGCCCCCAGCATCGCTCACAGCCCAAGCCGCATGGGCCTGTTGTCACATCCGCTCTTTTCCTCGTGAGCAGGCGCGCCATCTCGCTGCCAATGCCAACCCTCCTCTCTCAGCCGCCTGCCCTCCGTCTCGCCTGACCTCCTCCTCCTCCTCCACCTCCTCCTCACACTCCCTCGCCTCAGAAACAGGCTATAAATGCCACGCCCGACCCCAGACGCCGCCGCCGCCGCCGCCAAAATGTCCAAATCCACCCTCGCCATGTTTGCTGCCCTCGGAGCCGGAGGTGGCGCTGCCCTGACCGCAGCCGTCTACTCGCTTGCCTCGTCCACGGCGAAAAGGCCCGAGCCCCAGATTGCTGCTGCCACAACCACGACGCTGACGACGACAACCTCGACCAACAAGACCTCGGCCGCGCCCGTCGCCGTGCCCTCGTTTGCCCCCGCCGTGGCCGGCTCCCCCGTCAACCCGGCCGGCCTCTTCGAGTATGGCTTCCCCGGCCCCGTGTCGGACGTTGCCTCGAGGTCGGCCCTGATATCCAGCTACGACCGCCGCATGCGCAACCCGCACTGGGTCGTCGAGCACATCACCCCTGCTTCGCTCGCCATGCGCGACGCCGATCGCAGGCACAGCGCCTTTGTCGAGGACCACGCCGTGCCCGCCACCTTTCGCGCCCTGCTCAAGGACTACTACCGCAGCGGCTACGATCGCGGCCACCAGGTCCCCGCCGCCGACGCCAAGTGGTCCCAGCGGGCCATGGACGACACCTTTTACCTCTCAAACATGTGTCCCCAGGTCGGCGAGGGCTTCAACCGCGACTACTGGGCCCACTTTGAGGACTTTTGCCGCCGCCTCACCGTCCAGTATCCCTCGGTCCGCATCGTAACCGGGCCTCTCTACCTCCCGCGCAAGGACCCCGTCGACGACAAGTGGTACGTCAAGTACGAGATGATTGGCAGCCCGCCCTCGGTCGCCGTCCCCACCCACTTCTACAAGGTCATCTTTGCCGAGGACGGCAACGTCGGCGGCAACGTCGCCATTGGCGCCTTTGTCCTCCCCAACGCCCCCATCTCAAACGACAAGCCCCTCACCGACTTTGAGGTCCCCGTCGAGGCCGTCGAGCGCGCCAGCGGCCTCGAGTTTGCCACCAAACTGCCCGTCCAGCGCCGGAGGAGGCTCTGTGCCGACATGACGTGCGCGCTCGTCATCAAGGAATACGCCGATAGGCAAAAGGCCTTTGGCAAGGGCGCGCCGCCCAAGTCATAGCCTGAGGAGGCTCTTCGGATATAGGAGGGGAGAGCACGGGAGGCGATTGTGATTGTGTGTGAGAGAGAAGAGAGGAAAGTCACAGACGGAAAGCGCGAGAGCGAGTGAGAAAGATGCAGATTCGCTCTCGTCGTCATATTTCACGACCTCATCCGCGTGCTTTGCGGGAATCGCCGGCATTATTACGGCTGTTGAATCTGCTTTGACACCCAGTGTTGAGCGCAAGCGTGCACGACCTACAAACACACACACGAAGCCATGGATGTTTGCGCGTCATCAATGTACACTATCATCCCTTTAGATTCTTCATACAATCAAGCTAGCTGGTTGGTTGGGCAAAGGAGGAAAGAAAGAGAATACAAGCCGGTAAAGCTGTACACGTCGCACCGCACCAAGACCGTCTTCCCGCTCCCGCCGTGCTTCCAGTATCCTAGACGCTGTTTAATAGGGGGTATCAATCACTTCGAGACAGAAACGTGCCCAGCAGACAAGATGGCCTGGAACATTCAACCTATCTGGCCCGAGTGTATTTGCCCTGCCGCTGCTCCTGCCGCAAGCTCTCCTCCTGGCTAGGGAGGGGAGCTCGCCGTCTGCCACTATCGTTCTTATCGCCATCTGGCTGGTGCAGCAGAGGCGGCTGGACCGGCATGGGGAAGCCGCCTGGCAGAGGGACGTTCCCGGGGGGCGGGATGAGGCCGTGTGGCAATGAGCCGGGCGGCGGGAGGGGGACGCCGGCCTTCTTCATAATCTCAATCAGCTGTGCTGGGTCTGGGGGCTTGTTCGGGTCCAGGCCCGGCAGCGGGGGGTGAGGAGCGCCGTTGAGCCCGGGAAGAGAGAACAGGGGCGGCGGGGGAGGAGCAGAGGGATTGGAGCCGACGCCTGGGATGGGAGGTGGTGGAATGGCGGCGCCTGAGCCAAGGCCAGGGACCAGGCCCCCGCCCAAGGGAAGGCCAGGGATGCCGGACAAGCCCGCCGCCTGCTGTTTGAGCGTATCCTGGTCAACCAGCGCATCCATCTCATCCTCCATTTCCTGCTGCTCTTCCTCCTGTCGTTGCCGGCGGTTTCCGCGACGATCCCATGTTCCCTGTGCTTCGGCGGCCGCCTCGCCAATGTGGTACCGGTCCTTGTAGACATTCGTTTCGCCAGGGCGCGCGCGAGTCCAAAAGCGAGTGATTCGGTCGTTGGACCCGGTTGCGAGAATGTGGCCTAGGGGATGCCAGTCGAGGGACCAGATAGCGTAGTCGTGCGCAAAGGCTAGGCGGTGTGAGGGCCAGACCGACTGGGCCGGGGCCGTGGTGGGATCAAGACTGTCGTACGGCGCGACCGTCAAGGCCTGGCCAATGGGTGGATTGGGCGTGTCGAGAAGATAGTGGAACAGCGAGCCGTCCATGCCGCCAGTGGTGAGCAGGTTGGGGTGAATGGGGTGGAATGAAAGCGTGGAAATGTCCTTTTCATGACCCTTGAGTAGGCAAATGTCTCGCATCATTCTCAGGTCAAAGACGCGTGCCGTCTGATCACGAGCCGAGGTCGCAAGGCACATGCCGCGAACCTTTTCAAAGGTGACCTTGGTGATGGTGCTCTTGTGTCCATGAAGAGTCGTAAGGCAGCGGCTGGTGCGAGGGTCCCAAAGCTTGACGAGATGATCTTTGGAGCCAGACACGAGAAGACCCTTTGTAGGATGCCAATCGACGGTCTTGGCGTCCCATCCGTGGCCCTCCAACTTGGACTCCATCTGACCCAAGGCAAAATCGAAGACCTTGAGGGTGGAGTCGTCAGAGGCGCTCACAAACTTGGAGTCGTTTGGGCTAAAGGCAAGGTCTCGGATGGGATCTGAGTGCGCGGGGATGCTCTGAACATTGTTGAAGTTGGGCTGCCAATATTTGATGAGGCCGTCGTGGTCGGCCGATATTAACCAGTCGTCGCTGTGGGAGTATTCCAGAGCTCGGATGGCCGAGTCGTGAGCTTGCATGATGGTCTCAAAGTTGAAGCCCGTGCCGTTCCAGAGAGTGAACTCGCCGCTTGTCGAAGCCGTCAAAAGCCGCCGCCCCTCTGGAGTCCATCGGACCACGTTTACAGGATGCTTGATCTTGTTGAGGGACGAATGAAGATGCTTGGAGGGAATACTGTCTGCCGCTGACGTGGGTCGCCCTGCTGGTGGTATCATCTATAAAGACCGTCAACCTCAGCTCCGACGACACAGGAAGCTGAAGAGACCGACATCCACAATGTAGCTCGCGCTGGGCCGCTCGGCCTCGCCTGTGTAGCCACCCTTGTAGTTGGCAGTTCGATTCCGCTGCCAATGCGTTACGGTGGCACCGTAGTCGGTGACGGGCCCTGAACAACAAGTGTTAGCGCTTGGGCACGGCAGGTTTCTGCATCGGTGCCTCATCAACCGCCAGTATTGTAAGTTTGGAGGAAGTGTTGCTGGAAGGAGACGACATGTAGGGAAAGAGCTTCACAGAAGCGGAGACGAGAGGGTTTATAAATAATGCCTAGGATGTTACAGATGGCGGGTTTGAGGGATGTTGGATGATGGTTCATCAGAGCTGTGAAGAGCAGGTGCTTGTGAGAACCGCCATTATCCCGGTCCCTGGCCCGTCAGAGCTAGCCTTCCAAAGCCATTTGCTGGCTCATGCTCCCTGAAGCGGACGAGATCATTTGTAGCCATGAAGAGAGCTTTCTCTTCGGCCAAGCGGGGTGGTTGGCGACATATCTTGGGATACAAAGCGGTGGTGGCCGCTGGGCCTCAAGGGGCACCACAGGCCAGAATGGCAGCAGAGGTACGGCGTCAAACTTACTTCGGCCGCGCATCTTCATGTACGCCCCATCATGGCCGCCGCGGTCACCATGATCACCACGCGGCTCGTAAGCCATGGTTGCGAGCCCCGGGGACGAGCTCCGTCCACATGCACGCGGCGCGATGAGGTGGTGGCGACGCGCTCAGGCTTGTCGAAAGGCTGGTGTGCTATGGAGCGTGAGTTCTCGCTGTAATCTCGTCACATGAGGATCGGCTTTCTTGATGGTATTTGAAGAAGAAACGCCATTTGAGGTGACGTGAGTCCGATCAAGAGGACGTTTGAGCGTGGCTCCTCCAAGGGTCCAGCAGATGCGCGAAGTGCGTGCACACGTCACGTGATAGAACACAGGCTGTACTGTGGTAGTGCTAAGTCAGCGAAATGGGGATCGAGGAACTTGGGTACCTCGTAGCTCCACCTACCTATCCGGCAGCGAAGTACGAAGTACTCGGTACGGGTCAGAGGTTCAATCAACCTACCTATGTACCTACCGAGACAGAATAAAGTCGAGAGGTGAAACGCACCATCTGGGCCGGATTCCAATAGAGCGAGCCTGTCCAAGGTCAAATTGACCGGGAGGACGCGTCGAGAATGCAACACAAAAGTATGCTAATCCCCGTCCTCGGTGCGCGAGATGGAGTGTCGGGTTCCTTTGTTCAGATAAGGAACAGGACTCGGGAAGCTTCGCGATAAGACGAGATAAGCACTCTACCTGGAACTGTACTGTATGTACCTACTGTAACAGCTATGAATGCCCAATGCAGGGAGATGGCAAAGCTTCATTTCCTCGTCTCAGAAACTCAGAAACTCACCTTCTCCCTGAGGCACCACAATGTCACGCACAGATACCGTGCACTTCCATCTGCGACCCAATGACGAGAGCTACGTCGTCGTTGTCGGCCCCGCCCTCGGCGGCGCTAGGGTGCCCCGTACTATTTTATTCGTCGGCCTAATCGAATTATGATTAAATCGCCACAGGGCAGCCGGCCTGACAGCCAAACCGTCCTTGGCACAGGGTTCCTCCCTCGACGGTTGCATTCTTGCTGGATACCGTGCTCTCGCCCTCGGTCTTTCTGGCCTCTGTTTATTTTCTTGACTTCGTCATTGCGGCTGCTCATTCTGTCCCACGATTCTGTCGCTGCCTCTCCTCCGGCTCCAGGCAGCGCCAAATACCTATTGCCCACTCGAGCATCCAGACGGGCTGCAGACGCCGCTCGCGTTGGTGCAGAACAATAGCGGCGTCGCCACGCGGTTGCAAAGTAATTAATTGATTAGCCCTTGAGACGCATCGAGGGCTCCAGGCCGAACTCGATTGAGAAACCCCACCTCTTTCCGCGTCGTGGTTGGAATTGTTGCCACCTGGTCTCGTCAATCCATCATCGTCACCTGACGCCTTTCTCTCTCTCTCGCATATTCCCTCACTTCGCTCCCACACGCTGCCAATTGGAAGCCGCCGCTGCGACATGATGGCGGCTACGGCGACCAGCGTCGAGGCCTCGACTGGTACCGCGACACAGCGCCATGGCGGCAAGGATCAGACTGGGGTCGAGCCACGCAACGGCACCGTCACCGACAGGGTCAAGACATCTTGGTCGCAGAAAAAGTATCGCCATGTCGTTGCCGTCCACTCCAAGGTTCGGCCCTCGTGCCTCAGTCACGATTCAGATGCCGCCCCCAGCTTCATTGGCTTCCGCAATCTCATGGTCATTGTCCTGGGTAAGCGTCGCCGCCTCGTCTGACGGCGCCTCCTCGCTGAACATGACTGGCAGTTGTCGGCAACTTGCGATTGATGATTGAGAACATCCAAAAGGCTCGTACCTGGCCCATGCGCCCCCGGCATCCCATGAACATGTCGCTGACCCTCCCCCTAGTACGGAGTCTTGATCTGCATCCGCTGCCATGCCTACAGCCGCCAGGACATCCTCATCGGCGGGCTGCTGTACTTCCTCATTCCCTGCCATCTCCTGGCCGCCTATCTCATCGAGCTCGCCGCCGCCCAGCAGGCACTGGGGTCGAGAAGGCGCCTCAAGGATGGCGCCACCAGCCCTTCGGAGGAGGACCGCAGCCAGTTTCACGCGACATGGCTCATCGTTGCCTGGCTTCATGCCGCCAACATCACCCTGGCCCTGGTCGTGACCTCGGCCGTTGTCTACTTCTACATCCACCACCCACTCATCGGCACCCTCACCGAAATGCACGCCATCGTCGTCTGGCTCAAGACGGCCTCGTACGCCTTTACGAACCGCGACCTGCGCCACGCGTACCTGCACCCCGTCACGGGCGAGCTCGTCCCGGAGCTGTACGCCAAGTGCCCGTATCCGCAAAACATCACCTTTGGCAACCTCGTCTACTTCTGGTGGGCCCCGACGCTCGTCTACCAGCCCGTCTATCCCCGGACCGACAAGATCAGGTGGCTCTTTGTCGCCAAGAGGCTGGGAGAGGTCTTTTGCTTGAGCGCCTTCATCTGGTTCGCCAGCTTCCAGTATGCCGCCCCCGTCCTGCGCAACTCTCTCGACAAGATTGCTTCGCTCGACTTTGCCTCCATCTTTGAGCGGCTGTTGAAGTTGTCCACCATCTCCCTCGTCATCTGGCTCGCCGGCTTCTTCGCCCTCTTCCAGTCCTTTCTCAACGCCCTCGCCGAGGTGCTTCGGTTTGGCGACCGGGTTTTCTACGATGACTGGTGGAACAGCGAGAGCCTAGGCGCCTACTGGCGGACCTGGAACAAGCCCGTCTACACCTACTTCAAGCGCCACGTATACATGCCCATGATCGGGCGTGGCTGGAGTCCCATGACCGCCAGTCTCGTCGTCTTCTTCGTCTCAGCCGTCCTTCACGAGATCCTTGTCGGGATACCCACTCACAACGTCATCGGTCGGCCCGCCCCTCCCTCTGCGCGCCTCGCGGCCCACTGACTGACTCGTTCAACCTCTAGGCGTCGCCTTTCTCGGCATGTTTCTCCAGCTGCCTCTCATCGCCATCACGGCGCCCATGGAGAAGATGAGGCTCGGCAAAGGCGGCAAGCTCGTGGGCAACGTCATCTTCTGGGTGTCGTTTACCATCTTTGGCCAGCCCTTTGCGACATTGATGTACTTTTATGCTTGGCAGGCCAAATACGGGAGCGTGAGCAGGGAGATGCAGCAAGCCGCACGCATCAAGTAAACCCAAAGACGGCCGAGGGAGCGGTTTTCTGATCATTTTGGTCTTAATGTCTGCCATTGCATGAAAAGGGAGATGCCCTCATCAGATCTGGGCACGCGGTGGAGTTTTGGTTGTAGCTCGTCTTGTTGGTAAGCTAAAAGTATTCTTGATATTTGCATAAACCCTACGACAGTCCGCCTCCTTAACTCGCCCCAGTCGTGTGTCCGACTTCATGAGAAGGGACGGAGCCAGATGCGGCAACTCAACTCCATCATGGTATAAGCGGCATCATAGTGGGAACCCGCTTCCGATACTCGACGTAATCGTCTTGGAAAAACTCGACGAGCTTCTTTTCCTCGACCTGGATTCTTCCATTAAAAAAAGTCCACAGAACCGCTGCATAGGCACAGAAGCAAGCCACATTGCCGAGCACCAGCTGAGTGCCCAGGCTCCAGTAGAAGAAGCCAAAGTAGCTCGGGTGGCGCAGAGTGCCAAAGATGCCGGTCGTGACAAGCGTGTGAGATCCCGCCTTCCTCGTCTGCACCTGGTGGTTGAAACTGGCACCAGCCTCGAGCATAGCCGCCGAGCGGACGGCCTGGCCGACAAGGACCAGGACAAGGCCGACGGCGCAGAGGAACGGGCCTGAGTGAAATGGGGCCCAGGAGCGACTGGGGAAGAAAATGCTAACGACGGCGCATTCGAGGAAGGCTGCGGAGTGGGCGATGGCGTACGAGGGCCAGTTGGCCATGAGGAGAAAGCTGTCGATGCTGGCCACGAGCGTGTTCCGCTTGGCCGTAGTCCAGAACTCTAGAAAGTGAAAGGTGGACATTGCGAGCAGGAAGAAGGGCACGCGCCATACCGGGCTGTGGGTGAAGAGCAGGATGCCAACGATGGCGACGGCACTCGTGGCAAAGGCGATGCCCAAGCAGAAAGCCCGGAGGGCGATGCCTGACAAGGACTTGGGCTGGCCGGCGAAGAAGGGCTTGAGGGGCGAATCGCCGGGTGAGGGGGCGTCCACCTCCCAAGGCCTAAGGGGTCGTCGGAACTGCGACTCGGCGGGCGGCGGTTGCTGCTGGGCGCGAGGCGTTGCAGGATCCATACTGGGGGGGGGGGGGCGTGGGCTCGTGGAGCAGTCGGACTGTGGGAAAGCCAGCTTTTCCAGAAATGTGACAGGATGGACGTCTCCCTTTTCGTTGGTCTCGTCCTTGAAGCGATGCTCAGCCTCGCTCTCGAGGCATGACGATGACTTGTTGGCGGAGCTGGCGGAGCGGGCGGAGCGGGCGGAGCGGAAAGAAGTTTAGACTTGCTCTTGTCGTGTAAAAAGAAAAAAGGCCGCGTGGGTCACGTATCAAAAGAAAGGGGTTCGAGGCGGGACAAAGCAGCAAGGATTGACGAAACTATCAACGGCGGAAGCCTCTCTGCCAACAACCTCGAAGAAGCTGCGCAACGGCTCGTGAGCCTTTTGAGGTGGTGGAGTGGGCGGGCGGCGGGCTAGTGCTCCAGCTGTCCTTACAGCCAGCCAGTGCAGTGCCCTCAGCGTCTCCCTTCTGGGGCGCGCATCAAGTACAGTAGGTGCACTGTACATACCTACCATCTGTAGGTACCTAGGTAGGTACATTGTATGTATGTATGTACTGTGGTTTTTTTTAGTCACATCAAGGCCAGGTCAGGGGCCGCATTGTGACACGGGTACCCGTGTCTCCAAAATTCCACGGGTACCTTTCCACGGGTACCCGTGAAAATATATTACTAAGCATTCTACCTGTTACTGTACCTATTGCCAGGCCCTACCTGGCCCTCGCGCGGGGGATAAACCCCCTAGGGCCACTGCTTGGCCGCTATCTACTGGCCCGGCTGCCTGTGGCTTCGCTGCTAGCCCGGCTGCTGGCCCGGCTGCCTATGGCTTCGCTGCTGCCGGGCTGCCTGTGGCTTCGCTGCTAGCCCGGCTGCCTGTGGCTTCGCTGCTGGCCCGGCTGCTAGGGAGCCTATGGCCTAGCTGCTGGAAAAAGGTACAATAATAGGTATAATGCTTAGTAATCTATTTTTACGGGTACCCGTGGAAAAGTACCCGTGGAATTTTGGACCCGTGTCACAATGCGGCCCCGCCAGGTAGGGCTCGGCTATTCAAGCCGCTAGGCTTCATCAGGTTACTACTCCCTCCCTTCGGTATCAATGATGCTGTCAACCAACTTCCAAACGGCCACCCTCGCTGGCCAGCAACTTCAGCTTGGCCGAAACCATTAAACAGTGGTTTTTTTCCATCCCACAACAGCTGCAAGACTTTTTAACAAACCACCAGACAGACTGTAGAGAGCCGCTAATCCGACGATCGATCCAGGAAAGGCGCCGTTTCATGACGCGCTATCCGTGGCCCCAGCACGCCGTCCCTGTATGTACGTTCAAGGCACCGGCAACGATCTGGCGTCGAGACGGCTCCATCAAATGGCGCCATGACCTAGACGGCTGTTTATAGGCCGCCCTGAATGGAAAAGGACGCTATAACCAGCGTCAAAACGTTGATGATCCCCCAGGTGCACGGGATCCATGTGTTCATCTCGTAGTATCCGGCCCTGTACACGGCGCCAAGCCTATTCCCACATGTCAGCTCGAACCCCCCAGAGAGCCAAGGCAACGCACACCAGACCGACAACGCTGCCGGCGAGGACCGCCTCGAGACCCGCCACGACGAGATAGACACCCGGCACCGCCCAGAGGTACGACCAAGACGACTTCTTCCAGCCGTGCGTGAGGACGGCCACGAGCACCGCTCCCACATGGAACACGGCGTAGGTAATGAGCGTCCAGAGCAGCGTGAAGCGCCACGCGTCCTCGATGTAGTAGATTGTGTGCAACCGTTGGGGCGTCTTGTCCGAGAGCATGGGCATGCTGAGGGATGGGAACGGCGGCGCTCTGTAGCCCGGCGGAGGGTCGTTTGGGTACGACATGGCGAGCGGGCGCTTCACCTCGACCGGCGAGGGCGCAATCGACACTCCCTTTGCCGCGGCCTCGCGGGTGCCATGGATCTGTTCGCTGGAGTTGTGCGTAGGGGGCGTTCAAGTACGAGTTTGGACGCGAGGCTGGTCGCAAAACAGCGGGGCGAACAGCCATTTGGGGGGAGCCTCGGCAAAAGGTCGCTCAGGCATAAAGTATCTTGTACCTCGGCCGACCCGGGCTCCGGCCGCGACCTTGATCAGCCGTGTTCCAAGTCCCGCCTTCAACTCGCGGCAACCAACAGACATCTCCAGTGACTTCAAAATGCCTGCGGATCGGCTTCTGAATACGGTTCTTCAAAAATACCAAGATGTTCACGGCCCCGTCGAAACCGACCAGATCATCGGCTCCACCGCCCATCTGCTCTCTCGACTCTCCAACCCACGCAACCTCGCCGTCCTTACCTCGCAGCTGCTGACGGCGCCCGCCATCTGGCATCGAGGAGACGAACCGCGGCTTGCTCTGCGCGTCGTCGGCATATACAGTACCGCGGCTTCGCGCGTACGCGACAACCACAACGAGGACGCCAAGCACAAGGGGCTGGAACAGGAGGGCGGGCTACGATGCGACGAATGGGCGCGCGCCGTCGTCAAGGGCGCGGATGATCAATCGCGGCGATGGCAGCATCTACTCGTCCTGACAGGCGTGCTTGTCGGCATGGAAGGAGATGGCAGGCAATCCCTTTCCAGGGGTCTAAGGAGCGCCCTCGAGCACGCCATTGTTACGGTCACGAACCTTGCCCTCGACCACACGGCTCAAGACGGGCTGTATGCGTCAGCGTCGCTGGTGGCTGCTCTCAACTTCGCCTTCCCTCTTCTCTCGGACGCGAACAGATCCCAGATCAACTGCAGCGCACTGCTACCCCTAACCGTCTGGGCACTTACTGGGGAGCAAGGCTTCTGTGACGGACACTTTCTGAAGGCCATCGGCAACGACACCACCGAGTCTGTCTCGCACATTCTCAGTTGGCCGGCAAACTCCCCGTCATGCCACATGCTCCAGGAGTTGGAGAAGCAGCCGTTGATGGCAAACATTGGCCCGCTCTCCAAACTCGCCGGCTTCGCGGTGCAACATGCAAAGGACTCGACTGCCGTGCTGCAGGCGCAGGACGCCCTCCTGGTCTTCACCGGCAGGGTCTTCAACGCATGGCAGAGGGTTGCGCTCAGCGACGTCGACCCCGACTTTGAGGGCCTGCGCATGGCTCCCGAGACGCTGCAGACGACCTGGCCCCTCCTCTGGCAGGTTCTGAGAAAGCTCATGTTTGGCTCTGTTGCCGTGCTTCAGGCCATTGTCTCTCGCAGTCTGCTGGATCCAAATATGCTGGCCAACGGCATGGCCCCGGGCATTGCCGCAAAGTCTCTACACATACTCCGAAACCTCTTCTTCATCTCGTCCCGGAACGGAAACAATGCCTTCCAGGTCTACACATTTTCCTACTTGACTTCGCTCGACGTCATCTCGCGAGACCCCGAGACTTGCCATGGTTTTCTACGGGAAACTCGGGCCGCAAATGTTGCTCCTATCCCCGCGTCCTACCTTCAGAGGACATTGGACCTGTTCCATCTCAACGTGGCTGAGCACCTCCCTCTTGCTTTGTCGGCGGGGTCCTGCCAGAATCTCATCATCGAGCCGGCAGTGGCGTACCTTTCTCAAGATGGGCCACTGTCGCCCTCTGGGGTGGAGCTCTTCGAATCAGCTCACAGTGCCATCCTGTCGGTTCTCTCCTGTCCTCAGCACAGCCCACTCACCATTGACATTACTCCCTTCTACATCGTCAAGCTCTTCGAGTCTTTTCCCCGCCGCATCTCACCGCGTCAGTTCCGTGTTGCTTTCAAGACTGTCATGGAAATTGTGTCACCCCCTTTCCCGATTGCAGCCATGAGACCTGAGTTATCCGAGACGCTGCTAGAGATGCTCCGTTGCAACATACCCACAGCTTCAACCGCACTTCTAGGGGGGGGTAGTGGCTCACCTTCCCAACAAGAGGACATCCCACTCTCGGAACAGAGCGCCCTCGTCATGGCGCTGGTTGATTCACTACCGTTCCTGCCTCTGGTGCTAGTCGAAGAATGGCTCGGAATCACGGCCCAGGCCACGAACGAGATTGCGGATCCCGGTCTGAGAGGTCCTGTCAAGAAGCGGTTCCTTGACGTCCTGGTCAATGGCGAAATGGATGTCGAGAGGTCCACCATTGGAGTTGCCTGGTGGGGAACAAAAGGTGGAAGGGAAGCAGTTCTGCTTGGCAGCTCCCGCGAACCAGCCATGATGAGTGGCGCAATTGGTGGCGCGAATGAAAAGTCAAGCCGGCTGTAGAATCGAGGCAGTGACGATGATATCTGGGGACGCCATTCACCAACGCCGGCGTTGGTGAGTCGCCTCTTCTTGATTCACTGCCAAACTCAACCGCACAACAACCATCCTGATTTAGGTATGATTTGTTCCGATATAAGTTCTCACTTCTGCCCCAGAACAGGATGGACCACGGACATAGCATCTCGCATCTCCCCTTTGACCATATCGGCAGATGATACGTCGTTCAACCAAGTACCTTGCTCTAGTGCGATCGCCATGGACCGAGGATCCCTACTTGCGACCCCTATGCTGCTGCTGGCCACACAGGCCCTGGCAGATAGCTCGTACTCAACCTCTACGTCGCTATTCCCAGAAACGGACGTACCCAACGGCTTCGAGTCGACAGCGACGACGTTGCTCGACGTGGGTTCTGCGTCTGCCGTAACGCTGTGGCCCTTGTCGACCACCAGGAGTGGCCACACTTCAGCCCTATCAAGATCGGGTCATCCTGGTTCATCGGCTGCCAAGAACTCGACGCGAACAGTTGACCGGCAATCAGAGACTGCAGATGAGCTTGTGCCTCTGACGGATGAGGCGCCGAGGAATTCGTTATCTGGCATCGCTCTCTCCTTGGAGGCAAGCTCTGTTGCTCTGGCGTCGCTTCCTTTGACGGGAGAAGAAGGGTCTACAACGATAACTTCTTGGACGAGAGAGTTATCAGTGAAGTCCGCGTCCACCGCAAGCGACCCGCTGGCCATTGAAATGTCCACAAGTGGCATACCGACGGGCTCCTCGTCCAGCGCAAGCGACGCGTTGGCCATTGAGGCATCCAGCACGAGTGACGCGTTGGCTGTCAAGGCATCCAGCACGAGCGACGCTTTGGCTATCGAGCCATCCAGCACGAGCGACGCTTTGGCTATCGAGCCATCCAGCACGAGCGACGCGTTAGCTATCGAGCCATCCAGCAAGATTGGCGAGAACGGCTCGGCGTCATCAAGCACAATTGATCCATTGGCTATCAAGACATTGACCCGCAGTCGTACCAAGACGTCACGGGGCTTTGGCAAGGCGCACGCATCTCCCGACTCGGCGTTGCACCATCCCATTTCATGGCTGAAGCCAAGTCAGCAAGGCCTTGAACCCTGCAAACTGGGCTATCCTCTAGGCATCGAAGGTTGCCGCGTCCGTCTGGGCGGCCAATGCCACCTCTCACTGTACCAATACCCTACCTGTGTCGGCAACGAATGCGTGTGTCTGGCTGCGCCGTGCGGCAGCAATGAAGATTGCTCGTCATATCATCAGTGCCGGGGCGACGAAGAGGCTCAATGCCGGAGAGAAGCAATGCCCTATCCGCGCTTTCCGGGCGTTTGTGGATGCGCCCCAAAGGAGAGGGGCGCTTGACCTAGACGACGCCTCACAAGTACTGCGATGAGCCGGCAAGGCGCGCCGAGCCACCTCGCGACATGCATCCCACATTTCCGCGACGCGCCAAGGATGACGCCGGAGCGACGTGTTCACGAGGCCGATGCAGGTATCACATTGTGGCTTGCGAGCCCGAGGCACACGGTGATGGGAAAGATGAAGGGTCGCTGGCAAGGACGGAGGTTCGAGGAGGAGGAGACTATACTTGGCATGATCTGGACAGGGGCAAAGAATTGCCAGAGGGTGCAATCTACGGGCAAATATGCACACGGGCCTGGCGGAACCGATGAGGCTTGGGGCTCGGATCGAGTTCCCCTTCCTGTCTACCACGCCGGGCCACACGGCATGCGCTTGAGTGCCTGCGGCACAGCAACTGCGCCGGCAGGGGCGTCATCCTTTCCATGGGCTTGAGCTTCCCCTCTCACGGGCTTGGTATGTAAATCTGAGCCATGCATCCACGCATATGTACAGTACATGCGAGTCGCCTCTGTATGTCGTGCCGATGGGAAGCGCATGCCGAAGCGGTCCGGATGGATGCGGTCGCACGGCAGGCTGTCGAATCTTGCTTGTACAGTGGGGATGGCGGTGAACGCACTGTTCACGTAGCGATACGCCCATCCCTTGATGCTCCGACGACGAAACCGTGCCGCAGATTTACGTCATCTTCACGTGTGATGGCTGGGAAGCGTGCATCGTTGCTCTCTCTTGGTCGGAAGGTGCATCCAGGTGTGGATGACAGGCTCACCACTGGCAGGCTGCGGGGAGGGAAGGAACTGGCGATACAGTGCCAGACGCACCGTAGGGCAGGTACACATGTATACAGCCAGACTCTCTGGCTCTGGCTGACTGACATGCGCAACATGCATACTGTATGTATATGTATAGGCACCTCTTGCGCTGCATGCGCAGGCGCATACATACTGTACAGTCGGCTCAGCATGGCTCTCGCAGACACCAACCAACCACCACATCGTCCCAATCACCTGTGAGCGACTCGCTGTGCCCGCCTGACTTCCGACTTCCGACTTCCTTCTAGACCGACCCACCGTTTGCATATGGAGGCCTCCATCCCATCATGCCCCACTGCCCTGCGTCGTTTCAACTCTAGGCCGCACCCCCTCCTCTTCCTCTTCCCGCACATGACGAGGGAGGCTCTCGTCGAGCTCTTGCCGATCGCCCCAAGTTGACATCATTGGCTTACACCCTCAGTCCATGGTTCTATTCTCGCCCGCCGGGTTCGAGGATGGACGGATGGAATGCATCAAGGCATCCGCCAGAGCCTGGGCTTGAAACAGCCAGCCAACAAGGGTGAAAAAGGGTCCGAAACCGGTTTTGGCCCCCGAATGACAGCTTGGCGGGCCAGTGTGCCGACGACCCCTCTTTGCGTACTTGACACAGCTGTGCACAGGAGACTGTGAGGAGTAGCTTTCAGCTGGACTGGGCTGCTGCGCCTACCACTTCTCCATGGACGTCATCCCCAAAGAGGACTCGGCTCTGGCTGGCCGTCCCTGCGGCTCGGCCATGTATAACCATTGAGCTCCAAAACGGGACTCGCCCATGATCCCCGCCGTCTATTAAATAGGCAACCCTTTCCTCCCGAGGCAGTTTCTCTTGGATAGGCATCTTCATCCTCCTCTCAATCAACAACCAAAAGATACCCCTGCGCATTTTTTTACAACCTGTCAACATGTCTTACCGCCGCGATGATGATGATGTGAGAAGCCTTTGACTTTATGACTCGAGTTGGGCTGACATGATCCTGATGAACAGAACCTCGGCTCCTCCGATCGTACCGGGGGCAGTGACTCGTACGGCTCATCTGGTAGGGGCAACGACAGCTACGGCTCATCTGGTCGGGGCAACGACAGCTACGGCTCATCTGGTCGGGGCAACGACAGCTACGGCTCCTCTGGCCGTGATAACGATGGCCTAGGATCCTCTGGCCGCACCGCCGGCAGTGACTCGTACGGATCTGGGGGAGATTCTTATGGCTCCGGCGGTCGCAAGGGAGGCAACGATTCTTACGGCACAAGCACTGGCGGCAGTGACTCGTACGGATCCGGGGGAGATTCTTATGGCTCTGGCGGCCGCAAGGGAGGCAACGATTCTTACGGCTCCAACGACCGTACTGGCGGCACTGACTCGTACGGATCCGGGGGAGACTCTTTTGGCTCTGGCGGTCGCAAGGGAGGCAACGATTCTTACGGCTCTAGCGACCGTACCGGCGGCACTGACTCGTACGGATCTGGGGGAGATTCTTATGGCTCTGGCGGTCGCAAGGGAGGCAACGATACGTACGGCTCCGGGGGCGACTCATACGGTTCTGGGGGACGCACGGCCGGCAGTGACTCGTACGGGTCTTCGGGCTACGGCAGCGACAAGAAAGGCAGCGGCAACGACAGCACCATGGGCAAGCTCATGGAGAAGGCTGGAGGCATGCTGGGCAGTAAGAACTTGGAGGAGCGTGGACAGGAGAAGCGTGAAAACAAGGGCAGCAACTACTAGGTGCTGAAGGGATAGTTGACGGCGAATGCCGAGGTATCATTGCAAAGCACTGTAAAGTCGTCCGCTTTATAGTGGTAGTGTAAGCGAATTTGTCTTGGAAAGTTCAACGTTGTTGCATCAGCCTGGTTCATTGCGGATACGTGATACGCGACTGCACCAATTCCGCCGCGCTGGTCGGTTGATACAGGCATGGGCGTTTCAAACTCCATTCCTTGCATTGACGTTACAGGTGGACTCAAATCCGGTTGGAAGCTTGATACTTTCAATTGTCGGCTTCTGAGGATGAGCTCTTGTTCGGTCAATCTAGACTGCAGACATTGGTGGCTCCCGAGTCCCAAATTACCCGCCCCTGTCGGTGCTTCGTAGCGAGCGATAAAAGGCCGCGGCAGAGGCTCTGGTCGAGCCATGGCTGCGCTGCTGCTGCTGCTGCGGCGGGCCACGGGTCCCGGCATCAAGGGTCGGCCTCGCGTCCTAGGCGAGCGCCTTCTCCACCTTTACCAGGACGGCGCCGTCCGTCACGGCGCCCGTCGCGTCGAGCAGGTGTATGAAGCGGTACCCCTGGCCGAGGCGGTCGAGGCGGACGCACGCCCAGGCGGCCAGGTCGTCGCGGCCAATCTCGTCGTCGCGGACCGTGAAGCGCACAAAGGTGAGCTCCTCGACGAGGCCGTCGATGGCGTCAAAGGCCACCTTTTCGCCGCCCAGGTCCACGTCGCGGCCGTGGTGCGTGCGCGTGCGGGCCTTGTACTCGCCCGCGTGGCCGAGGCCGTCGTTGACGGGCGACAGGTGGTTGGACCCGTCGGCGTGCACCTCCGTCTTGATGTACGGGTGGAAGCGCTTGGCCGACGTGTCCGACTGCGGCAGCGGGATCGACTGCGCGGCAAGGAAGGTGATTGTTAGGGAGAGCGTTTTGCGGCCGATTTGCGCCGGCGCCAGCTTGGACCACACATGGGGACGGTAGCCTTGATGCCTGCGGGTTAGCCGTGTCGTTCCAAGGATAAAGGGGTGGCTCACCTTGAGGCTTGAGCACGTAGCCGCCGGTGCCGGCAAACATGCCCTCGTTGAGCATCATGCCCTCGTCCGTCTCCTGCCAGTTGAGCGCCACGACCTGGGCGCCCGCACCCCAGAAGATGGGCGGGTACAGGTTGGAAGAGCCGATGCGCAGGCCCGACGGGTACACGCGCATCAGGTAGTGCTTGTTGTGCTCAAACAGGCCGGGCACCCGGCGCTCGTGGTGGTCGAGGAACTTCTTCTCCGCCAGCGAAAAGATGTGCGTCGGCATTTTGGCCTCGGCCTGCGTCCACGCCTTGAAGGAGACGGCTTGTGTGTAGACGCCGAGCCGGCTGAGCTCGGCGATGATCTTGGACGGCTTCTGCTGCTTGGCCCCCTTGGCGGCCGGGGAAAGGGGGCCGCCGATGTCGTCGTCGTCTCCGCTGTCGGGCTCGGCGGCTGGGACGCCGGGGGGCACGTACTTGACCTTGATGAGGATTTTGCCCCTCAGCTCGTCGGGGCTGGGGAGAGAGTCTGGTTGCGATTCCGGCCCCGCGACCAGCAGGCCGTGCCAAGCCTCCTCCATGATGCTGACCATCATGGCCTGCTGATGCGGGCTGCAGTGCACCTCGAGGCTGACAATGAGGGGCAGGTCGGTGACGGCAAAGGCGCTCTCGCGAATGGCCTGGCACACGTCCCTGAAGGGCACGTCCTTTGTCAGGGTGTAGCCGTGGAGCACCCGCGGTTCGGCCAAGCAGACGTCGGGCTCCGACTCTGATTCGACCTCGTCAACGGCCGCCTGACCCGACTTCTCGGCCCTCGTGGCCGGGGCTGGGTCGCGTTGGCCGGTGGTCGGGGCGGCGCCGCCTCGACCGTCAATCTTCTTGCCGAGGCTGGTCCTCTCCAACCTCGAGGCCAGAGACCCCGGCAGCCTTTCCTTGAGCATGCCAAGCCTGCTCTTACGCGTCGTCGGCTTGGTGCGTGTGCCTTGACCGCCGCTCCTGCGCGTGCCGCCCACGTCGCTGCTGCTGCTGGCCGAGCTCTCCGAATCAGAGTCCGTGCCGTCCCAGACATCCACCTCGACGCAGCGGCAGCCCCGGAGCAGGACATTGGTGTAGGCTCTCGTGTTGCTTTCGCTCGACAGCTGGTTGCCCGTCAGGTACGTGTTGTGGCTGGAGCTGATGAAGTAGCTGGCCAGCGGCCACGACAGGTCGCACGTCTTCCAGGGACGGGTGATGGCGCCGTCGGCAGAGGCCATGTATGCCAGGAAGTCGTCGAGGCCGACGTCGGGCTGGCCCAGCAGGGTGGCTGCCGCGGGGGTCGAGTCGTCGCCGTCCTGAACCTTGCCGACAAAGGCCTGGGCCTGGGCTGCCGTCCATTTATGCTTGGGCCCGGCGTGGGCTTCGAATATCTGCCGCAAGTAGGGCAGGACCTTTGCGTGGAGAGTCTTGACGTGACGCTGTGTCTCGCTGCCGCCGCCGCCGGCAATGCGGAGGGGGCCGGGCTCTTCTTTGTTGACGACTGAGGTCATGGTTCTGAAGCTCGCGGGGGTTGAGAGTCGAGGGCAGAGAGGACGGGTTTCAATGGTCGAGGGCAGAGAGGACGGGCTTCAAGGGTCGAGGGCAGATATTGGGACTGACGCCACCGCCAGCACGGGCTCAACACTGGCCAGCCTCACGGTCGAGGCATCAGACGGGCGAGTCGCTGGTTGGTGCGGTGAACAAGGTGATGATGGGTGTGCAGTGATGGACGTGGTCATGGATGCGAGGCGGTGCTAGCCTACCCTAGACCGGCATGGCCCACCGCAGCTGCCCCTCGTCACTGGTTCCCCCACGAGGGGATTTCGTCTCAAGTCGGGTTGGGTTTGAGCTTTTGACCCGACCACAGCTGAGCAAGGGTCCGTCCGTCACGACCAGACCATGGCGGGGTCCAGGCCGGCCCAGCGGGAGGGAGGGTCCAGTTCCGAGAGGAGCGGCTGTGCTGCGTCACTGTGCTTGTCGTCTCTTAGCTTCCCCAGCAAGTGGATGCAGCATTCGGCTGCTTCATTCACCCACACACCCCTTGACGTTTTATTCCTTTAATCAAACATAGGTATCCGTACACATGGTATTGGCCTTCATCCCCAGCTGGACGGCTGGCCCCTCCCCCTCCCTCTCTGGCTCAGCCTCACCCGAAACCTACGTCGTCCTGCTCTCCAGATACTCGTCCAGGTCCCTGTGAATCCGCAAGCCCTTGGACGTCATGGTATTGTACACGGACCGGAGCTCGTCCGACTCCAGCCCGCCCACCAGCGTCCCAAACGCCTCCATCATCACCTCCTTGGACCACGGACAGTGCGCCAGTGCCCGGTAGAACACGCCCTTGGCTTGGGGCTGCAGTTGTTTCTGTGACTGGCAGAATCGAGCGTACGCAACCCAGATCATCGGGTTGTGCTTGCACACTTCGCTGCAGACTGCCATTTCAAATGCCGCACGCGTGCTGTTGGCGTTTCCGGAACCCAGCTCGTGCTGGATGGCAAACAACCGGCTGCTTACCGAGTCGTCCGTCTTCACCAAGACCTTGTCGTAAAGCAGCTTCCGCGTCTCGTCAACCACCCGTATGGTCACGTCTGCCCATTCGTAGAGTTTCAAGAAGACGGTGTTGCGAGGGAACCTGTCGATGAAACGCGCCAGCTGCTCGCGCACGTATACTCTTCGAAATGCTCTGCCAATCCAGTCAGTATTCATGAGTATAGAAGGAGCCAACTCCGGCCGGCCGCACCCTTTGGAAGCATGAAGGTAGAGTATCCGCGAAGCCCACTGAAAAAGTAGCTCGCGGGTAACATCGTTCCCGCTGTCCCCCATTTGTATCTCCCTTGACATCGATTCGACGACATCCATGGCAGCGGAGACATTGCCTTGCCTTGCTGATGTTGGCTCGCTACCTCCTTCGCCCGTTAGATAGGACAAGAGTACCAAGCACTCGGCGTGGCTGCTGGCGCTTTCCCATTTCCCTTCATACAGGTTCTGCTGGAAATTTGACGCAAAGGCTTGGCGGGCCCTGAGAACCGTCGCGGGCGACACTTCAACCGGCCCTAGTTTGGGCTTGCGCAAGGATTCGTCGACACAAGCGCACAAACGCATCGTCGCCATTTCCTTATCACCCCTTTCCAGCTCTGTCCAACTCCATGTCTTGAACAGGAGAAAGCCCGTCGATGGCGAACACAGCTGTGAAGAGTGCTTGTCAGTTGGAGTCTGTATGTGCAGGAGTCTGGTGTCATCTTACCTGTGCCGATTCTATCGCAGATGTGAACACCTTGCTCGCAATGTCGACCTTGCCGTTGGCAAACTCGGCCAAAGCATAGGCATTGAAGAGCTGCACGTCGGTAGAATACCTCGTCAAAAGAGTCTTTGCCTGTTTCCTGACGAGACCCGGGTTCCTGGCAAAGCAGAAACCCAGATAGTACAGGGCAAGATCCGAAATACGAGCCGAGTAGACGAGCTGCTTCAACGCCGTCTCTACCCAAGACAAGCCAGCAACATGTTCCTTGTCTGCCACGTCAAAGTACTGGAACCAGCTGTTTCTGCTGAAGAGCAAGTCGGGGGACATCCTTGCGAAGCAGTTTCCATTGCCGAACGACGGTGCTTTTCTCTGCAGAGCTTCCTGATCCTCTGTTTCGGCTTCCCAAGCTGGCTGCAGTCGCACATCGGTGCTGGATCCCGCCAGGAACTGGTCGTGATACGCCCTCTGTAGCCAGCTGCTGGATCTGAACGCAAGCGGAAGTCCACAGAAGAGCAGAAAGGCATCAATGAGCTGCCGAGTCGCATGCGGCAAGTAACCCTGGGGAATGACGAACAGCCACTGTTTAATGTCCGAGTACATGACAACCCTGAATGGATCGTCGCCTGTGCCGGGGTCCATTGTTCTCGCCGGCAACGCAGCCTTTTCCCCTCGAGCGCGCTCGGCCGCTGCCCATGCTCTGTAAGGATCTTGCGAGCGTGTTTCCGCAGGCTCTTCGACAGCCGTGGCCCGGGGGGCGTCTCCGAGCTCGCCGCTCCTCAAGTGGTGTCTCCAGCCTTGCGCGTCTGCGTCTCCGATCCTGGGCCTCTCGTCCTCCCAGTACTCCCCGAAAGCGGCAAGCATCTCGCTTCCGCCTTTCACGCTCTCCGGTCTGAACAGATTGAGCTCCAATAGGCCCTGCCACACCGCCACGGCGAGTTCTTTGTAGCCGGCATCGCGGAAGAACTTGGTCGCCCTCAGGAAGATACTGATGGCCTCTTCCAGGTCCTCTTTCGATTGAAGATTTGACCGCGAGACAGTCAGGTGAAGTCGCTTCAGTATCATCTGACTGACAACTTCATAGTGGAATGTGGCGATGTTCGCCATGGAGTAGTCCAAATGAGTCTTCCACAGGGCAAAACTGCCAAGCTCGTCGTCGGAAACTTGGGACCATTTCTTCTCCGCAACCTTCATGTCCCAGATCTTGAGACCTTCAGGCATGAGAGCCACCAGGACCCTCTGGCGATCTTCGGGGCGTGACGCATGGGTGAGTGCCGACTCGAGCAGGTGCACCTTGATCTCGGTGAAGCTGTGTGCCGTGTTCTCGGCGGCTCTGTCGTCAATCGTCTCTCCTTCTCGCAGCAAAGTATCCTGGTGGTCGACCAGCTCGAGCCACGCCTCGATGTCGTCTGGATGATCTCTGACTTGTTTATTGAGCTGCATGGATTTCAACTTCAAGGGGTAGTCACGGTCCGCAACACCAAACTGGCTCAACGAGGCGTCGGTTTCTTCCACGTCACTGTCGACGTCTCTGGCTGCCTTTGCCTTGCCTTCAATCGACCTCCACGATGGCTGGTCCTCGGCGCCGGATGAGTCGCCGTCGTTGTGCAGTTGCTTGCGTTTCCTTGGGTTCTCCACGGGCAGATAGCCATTTGCAAAGTCTTCAGGTGATTTTCCTCTTCTCGCCAGCAGCGTAACGGGATCACGCTTCTGCCAGCCTTTGGATCTCAAGCCTCCGGTGTTGCGGGATCCAGACTTTCTTTCCCCGGGGAATAGCAGGCTAAACTCCTCTCTTGGTCCGTCGTGGTGCAGAACGAGGCGTCCATCTGTGCCCAGCACCCTGCCGCCACGAAGGCGAGAATATGAGGGTATCTTGGAACGTTCCAAACCATACCTCCTAATGAGCGGATCGCCTTTCCTATCGATCACGAAGAGGCCAGGCACAGAAGCCACAGTGCTCCTGCGAGGTGGGTGCTTTGGCTCTTCCCTGCGACTGCGCGTGTGCTCACGGTCTCGGGAGGTGCGATGCTCTTCTTCTCGACTCGGCCTCTCCCGCCGATGGCCGTCATGGTGCCGATGACGTGAGCGGTGATGCTGCCTGCTAGATCGATGACGGTGCTCGTCCCTTTCCCTCGCCTCGGCTTCAGGTGTCTCGCTCGGAGCATCCAAGCTTGGAAGCGGTGCCTTTGGCCTGTAAGAAGAGAACTTGGGCACGACCAGCTTCTTCTTGTTGTCGTCGTCTCCGGCAGCCATGGCTCATGACGCGCGAACGCTGCAGGCGGGTCACGTCATGTCTCTCGTCCTGCGAAGACTCAGGATCCGTAGCGAGCAAACATGCCTCAAGGGCGAAGCTCGAGCGGCGGCGTGTTTATCTCTTGTTTGGAAACACGGGTTGCAGAGTCACGTGTAGGATAGAGATGGGCCGGCTGTCTGCCTTGTATAGCGCTGATAAGATAAGTGACAGCTGTGAGTCCACTAAAAGTAGGGGTTGAGCGATAGCGATAATCCAACTCGAAGCCTCAACCGTATATTCCTCTTTGCACAGGCTCCCCGGTCAACTGAAGCAGGCACACACATCTGTGAATCACTCCCCTTCCCATCTGAGCTTCCGCCATCCTCTGCTCGACCGATTGTCTTTACTCGATGGAACTATCGTGGGGCACATTGTCCCTCATCTTTGCAGCGATTACGCTCGCCACCGCTGCAGCTTCGGTAATGGGCTTCTATGGCAGTAACAAGATGCCTGTTGAGGGCAAGGTTTGTTCTTTGGCCTCTGGCCCTTCATCATGTTCTCTCCGCACTCAGGAGTGTCAGACTGATTCCTGCACAGACGGTCCTCGTCACGGGCGCATCCGAGGGCCTAGGCTTGTCCGCCGCGCAGAAGCTCGCAGCCCGCGGTGCAAACGTCATTCTCATCTCCCGAAGCGTCGACAAGCTCAAAGAAGCTCTCAAGAGCGTTCAGGTTCGCATCGTCGCAACCTTTCGCTCTCCCGTGCGGGCCCCGGCAGCCAGCCAGCCAGCTAACCTGAGCTCCTGTCGTTGTTCAACCAGGCTGCGGCCGAGAACCCGGGCACGCAGCGCTTCCACTACATCTCGGCTGACGTATCCGCGCCCTCGTACGCCAAACCGCTCATCGAGGAAGCCACGCGGTGGAACAATGGCAAATCGCCGGATATCGTCTGGTGCGTGGCTGGCATGTCGGTGCCTGAGCTGTTTGTCGACATGGACATGGAGTCGCTGCGGAGACAGATGGACGTCAACTTTTACGGCACTGCTGAGATCTCTCACGCCATCCTCCGCGAGTGGCTCGCCGTTGATGCGCCCATCGAAACGGAGCCTAAGCACCTCATCATGACCACGAGCGTCGTCGCCCTATTCACCATCCCGGGATACGCCCCCTACGCCCCGTCAAAGTGGGCACTCCGCGGCCTCGCCGATACACTTTCCCAGGAAGTCATGATGTATCCGCAAAAGGTCAAGATCCACGTCGTCTACCCGGGCACCATCCTGTCCCCCGGCTTTGAGCGCGAGAATCGCAGTAAGCCGGCCATCACCAAGCTGCTCGAGGCGTCGGACCCCAAGGAGACCCCGGATCAAGTCGCCGACAGCGCCATCCGCGGGTTGGAAAACGGCGACTACTTCGTCACGGTCAACTTCTTGGGACATCTGATGAGGTGGGGTGTGCTTGGGGGCTCGTTCCGAAATAACTGGCTTGTCGACACGCTCGGCGCCTGGCTGGCCTCCATCCTGTGGTTCTTTGTCCACATGGACTTGCACGGCAAGGTCAGGAGCTATGGCAAGAAGCATGGCCACCCCAGCACGTACGGGAAGCACCGAGACTAGAGTCCAACAACCATGTCAAGGCCGCCATGCGTCGAGATACCCTACATGTAATGATAATGCTAATTTGGCACTACACGCCACTCCATTTGCCAAACTTGACGTAGCGCTTAAACATCTCCCTCAAGATCGCTCTTCCACTGGCATCCATGGCATCGTTGAGAATCTTTCTCCCCTCGGGCGATGTAATGTCAAATATCGAGTTCATGGCCGGCTCCAGCGCCTCCCTCGCGACTCTCGGCACGTTCTCTTCGAGCTGCAGCTTGACGTACTGCATCAAGACGAGGAACATGTGCCGTCCGGCCGAGCGCTTGGCCGCATCCGTGGCAGAGTCCAGGGCACTGTGGAGCTGAGAGCGAGAGACGGCGCCGGCAGTGGGCTCGCAGATGAGGTTGACGAGCCGCGCGTAGGCGTGAGCCTTTGATACCTGGCCACGCTCGTCGCTCCGGTTTGCTGGAATCTGCTCGATGACGAGGTTGCAGAGGAGCGCCTGCATTACGCTCAAAATAATATGGTAGTGGCCTTCGAGGCGGATCCTGTGCTTCTTAATGACAGTTTCGACAAGCTCGCACAGCTCTGCAAAGGGCACGTCGGACCCGTCGGGGCTTGCTGAGCATAGATCACAGACGGTGCTCAGTGTGACCTCGACGTTCCATTGACCCATGATCTGCGGTCGCTTCTCCAGCAGTGTCCGAAGAATGTGGCATATTTGGCGGGCGTGGGCCGGTTTCTCCAACAGCAGCAAGGTCAACTCGCTATGGGCCGCGGCCAAGTTGAAGCACTCGTTCCGCTCATGAGCCTCGGTGGAATCTGCGACGACTTAGTGACGACAACCTTACAAAAAGCTTCGACCGACGTACCGATGAGCTGGTCAACGACCGTCTGAATGGCGAGAACTTGGCCATCCGTATCGGAGTCGTTTTTGAGTCCATCGAGAAGCTCTCTGAGATACTGGCGTCTCTCGCTGTTACTCATGGTCCTCGTCACAGCTGTTACCAGCTCCCTGAGAAGAGGCTGTCCAAGCTTTCCCGACAAGCTGTTCAGGCTGTCGTACGTTGTCTGGCGAGGAACCTCTATCGCGACCGAAAGATATGTGCGCAGGAACACCTGTATTTTCCACCCCCTTACGTCTCCTTGTTGCATCAACCGTCGGCTTCGCTTCTCGAGTTTCTGGACTGCTGACGACTTGAAGTCAGGCTGCCCAACAAAGTCACCTGCTTGTGCAGCCGCGTCGACGGCAGCGAACAGGCTCATGTCGGTAGCTGTGCTGGGAGAAGCCAGCAGCTTCTTCTCTGACATCAGCTTTTGCATGACGTCCATGATGCAGCTCACCAAGGCGGCTTTTGAGTCGACACTGAGTGAAGCTGTTTCCGGTTGGGTCTGCCAGCTTGGTGTTCGCGCCAGCTCCGTCGCCAAGGCTTTCAACAGGGTCATGTGAAAGGGCTGTCCAGTTGTGCCGGCTTCCGTTTGGGTAGTGTCCCGTGCCTTGTGATCTGATACGAATTTGGAGGCCTCGCAGAAGTATCTGATGCTGCGTTCATCGATGTTCTCTGCCATCTGCCTGATCGTAGCTGACGCCATGAGAGAGAATCTCTCAATCAGCTCGACAACAGCTTCGCTGCCATTGTGCGGTTCGATGGAAATGTGAGACATTGCGGAGGCAATGTCAACGAGATCCGAGAAGCTCATTCTTTCATAGTAGGTTGACCGTCCCATCATCTTCGTCACCAGCCCAAGGACAACCTTCCACGAGGACAGAGAGACTTGTTCCGGAGACTGCACCATCTTCGATCGTCGCTTGCTGATGACGTTCATAAGCCGCTCCCTCTGCCCACGGTCAAAGACCTCGAGCGGTATGCCGGAGAGGATCTTGATCGAGAGTAGACTTTGCTCACCAGGCCAACCCTTCTTTTCCTTGGAGCCTTCAAGCTCTACGATCAAACGGTCGATGAGGTCTCTTGCTAATTTTGACTCGTTCATGTTGACTTCATTGCGCAGCAAGGCGCGCCAAAGGGCTCCGCGTCCATCGACACCACCCTTTTGCTTCGACAACGCATTGGACAGGATTGAAGGGATGCCCCCTTTCCTGCTGAAGTATAGCCTGCTGAATCTGCTGGAGCCATACGCATACCAGGCTAGATACTGTTGGTAAGCGGAATCCTCCTGAAGTTCTGCCTTTATGTCAGGTTCCATGAACATCTGCTTGCCCCCATCGGAGATGCGACAGCCAGCCATCTCAGCGGTAAGCCGTTCAGTGAAGCCCTCAATGAGCGAGGCCGGCTCGTCCACGCGCGCATTGTCGGAACTCATAGAGTCCCAGGCTCGGAAACAGCACTTGAATGCTTCAAACGAGACGCTCGAGATGATGGGTGTAGTCTGCAAAATTCTGGACAACTGGCCCTTGACCGAGTTCCAAATCTCGACTCGCTCATCGGGAGCGAGCCAAGTCATGGTACTGGAAACCACCCTCCATTTTAGAGCCGAAGTTTGCGTCGAGCCGTCGACAGGCGCCACGAGCTTGAAAAGTCTTGATCCCACGGCATCGACAAAGGATTCGCCCTGTAAAGCCTGTGCAATTGCGGCGGAGAATACGCAGGTGGAATGGGGATGCATCGCTGGGTTTTGCGTTCCAGCCCAAGCGATTGTGTCAACAAGCTGCGGTGGCGAAAGTTCCGTCTCGAAGAGGGAGTCAAGCGATTGTGTCGGGCTGGTGAAACGACCGACGTCAAACCACGGGGAGCGGTGATCTGTCTGTTGCCGCTCTGCCTCGCAGAGCTGTTCGAACCACAGCCGGAGGAAGCTGGTCAGGCCGCGACGCGTCTGGAACCCGTCCATGATGGCCCCGATGACTCTTGTGATAGGCTTGTAGTTGTCTTCCCCAGGTTTCTGTTTCAAGATTCTGTTGCAAACTTCTCTTCTCAAGCTGACTCCATCCTCGGACAGCTGGAAGATGTCGGGGTCGCAAGCCGCCACTTTTGCAACGAGTTCCCAGTCTGTCTCCGCACTTCGCAGAGCATAGTCGCGACACACACGACGCAGGTCTTGCACATCAACAGGTGTCGACTGCGTTATGGCCAGCTCCAGGATGGTCTGCATCAGTGTGCCAGCATCTGGTCGTTCCCTGACCGCCAGCTCAATGGCTCGAAAGATTTGCTTTAGCCATTCGACATTGTCCTTGCGCAGTTCGCCCTCGGCAACACGACTGGAGACGCGGGAAGATAGGAAGTAAAGCGCGGGCGCCGAAAGCTGAACGATGCTCTTTGATACCTCCAATGCTTGGGTGAAGGATTCGAAGACTCGATGGGTCACGAAAGCTGCTCTCCCTGGGATAATGAGGTTTCGGTGCATGAAATTTTGCAGGTCGGCGCTCCATCGAGTTTTGAGAGCCTCAGGGAGCTCGACTTCTTGATTTGAAGGGAAGCTGCCAATCTTGCCCAGTATGGTGGCGGACGGCCGAAAGAGGTGGATCGCAACCTCTACTTCATCGTCGCCTCCTTGCAGATGCAAATCCCATATGGTGGAAATGGTCTCGACCCATGATTCTGCGCCTTTGATACCGCCCCCCGGGTTGCCCATCAGTATGCTGCATATCGTCAAAGCCGGGGCCACGATGCCAGTGGCCTCGGCGGCCTTGTTACAAAACAGAGATTTGATATGTTGTGCGCCGATGTTGTCACGGGTAAGGGCCGATCCAGGTTTCTCCAGCCGGCTCAACAGCGATTGCAACGTCTTGAAAATTATCCGTGCAGTTTCCAGGCATCCGGCCTGAGCTGAAAGAGCTTCCAGGTCGTAACCGACAGCCGGCGTTCTCTTTCGCTTCGACGATGCCGGAGAGCGAGTCTCTGCGGCGGGCTTCGAAATATCCTTTAAGGCTTGCTGTAGGACGGCGATGAACTTTCTGTCGGCAAGTGATTTGGCGAGGGAGAAGAGAGGGATTCGCTGGAAGACGCAGTCCAGGATGGCCCACGTCAACGGGTATCGGCGTATGAGCTCGGCGGCGGGAGATGGCCCGTTCATAACTTTGAGCAGCCATCGCAAGCTGCTCTCTTCGGCCGCATGGAACTGGCCATCGGCAGATCCTGCCAGACAGCTCCAAAGACGCTGCAAGCCCTCTCCATCTGGTCCAGGTCCGCTTTGGTCGAGGCCTCGGACGGTCTTGATGAGATTCGGTGGATTCTGCTGCGTGTTTAGCCAACGATTAAGATACCAAGCATGGAAGTCCTCACCATGATGCAGGCTCCTTTCCCCCTTGCTCCATTAGAAGAAATATCCTTTTGCAAAATTTGGCAAGAGTTCTTGTAGGAAAGACGAGCGAGAAATCGCTGGCGTCTCTCCAGCTGCGACCGATAGCGCCCCGCGACTTGCAGCAAGGCCCGAAATAATTTCAAAAATTCTGCCGCCGAGCCAGTCCGAAAGTGGCTCCAGTAGCCTCACCGCCTTCGGGTATGCGGCGTCATTGGCCGGCTGCTTTCTCGTGAAGCTTGACATCACCGCCACTCGAGGTTGAAGCTCCCTTGCTTAGGCTCTTCCGACACCGACTCTCCCACGCAAGTCAGCTGCCTCCATTCCCTCTGCTCTGGATTGACGCACACAAATAGCCAGGCTCTAATGCGCCGCGCTCAGCAGTCGCCCGTCATGTCCGAGACTGCCCTTCCGCCTCCCCCGAGCGCCATTTCTCGGCCTGTGAGCGAGGCACTCCTCAATGAAAAGGTAACGTGCATGCGCTGGGGCGACATGTGTCAGGGGATTTTGATTATCTAGTACTGACTGATCCATCTTGCCAGTGGGACCGCTGCCTCTCCAACCTCCTCGTCAAGTCGACCCTCGGTCTCGGATTCGGTGTCGTCTTCTCCGTCCTCTTATTCAAGCGAAGAGCGTGGCCCGCATTTGCTGGTGTTGGATTCGGTGCTGGCCGGGCGTACGAGGAGTGTAACTTCAACCTGAAGCAAGCAGCACGGGATCTGAAGAAGCATAAGGCCTGAGAGACGGGGCTTGAGGACACGAACGAGGCTTCATCAATGTACAAATCATGACCGAATCAGAACGAGGGGGGCAGAAAGCGGCATAGACAGCATCGCAGGCTTGCAGAACAAACTTGCGATGGGATTGGATGGTCCACCTAGCTCGGTCAATCCTCCTCGAGCCTTGTCGAGGTCGTGGAGAAGATTTTCCTGGGCAAGTCGATTCTCCACCAACAATATCATTGAGCTTTTCAAATCATCTACGCACTCTTTAGCCGGAATTGAGCGCTCTCGGAGTCAACAATGTCAGTTGAGCGCCAGCTACTTGGCAATGCACGACCTGAAGCCTCCATTAGTTACACCAGGGCAAAGGCTTGTGGTCCAGTGTTTGAGGCCACATGCCACGGCCGATGCACGAAGACGGCACCTGAGACACCGGGCGATGTGCGAGGGCTTGAGTCCTCTGCCAAGCTACCTGCTCAAGGCGAGTCTGACCAAAATGACTCCATGCGAAAATACGAGCTTCCCTTGTGACCGACCATGTACGAGATGGCTCGACAAGTCATTTTGGCAGAGGAAGGGCGCACTCTGGAAGCCTCGAGACAAAAGGCGAGAGTCACGTCCAGGCTACGCCAATTGCACCTGGACAGCAAGCTACGCGGCTGAGGACTTCTAATCAAGGCAAAGATTGCATCCATCTTGTAGGAAGCACCACCGCATTACCAAGACGAAGACGACGTCTGGCCATGACAGAGTTGGCGGAAGAGACCGTTTCTCTGGCACGCAAATATGACCGGCTGTAAGTTGGTGATTCACCACCGGTTGATTAATCGTGCACGAATGTATGTGTGATAAAGAAAAAGGAGAAGAAAAAGAGGATCAGGGCTGCCAAAGTATGTCGAGGAAAATGCCGACCGGGGTAGAGGGTCACGTGCAGCTTTGGTGGGCCTCGGCGTCTGCAGAGATTTGCACCTTGTCCTCATCGCTTGTCCCAGCTTTTTCGTTTCTCCTTCCTCATCATCATCAGCACGCAACAAAGCGCATGGATCGACAATTCGGCACCAAGCCGCATGCACACATGAGCGAGATGCGCGGAATCTGTCCTTTGCCCATGGCAGGACGCAGCTACACGCACAATGTCTCCGTCTTGTTGGATACTGCAAGCGCAGCGTCCAGAGGAGGCGGCTCCAAAGCCCGTCATGCCGTCCACGCTGCCTTGCTTGCCTCGCACCCACAGATTGCCTACACCTTGTTGCTCTCAATGCGCAGGCGTGTCAACTTGATTATATTCGTTCGTATGTGGGAGAACAATCCAAGGTCTAGACAACCAGTCCGCTCCACCCTGCTGCCACAGACATCCTGTGTGGCCTCAGGACTAAAATCGGACGCACATTTTTGACGTGACTGCCTGCTTCTCGCATGTGTGTATGAACCCCCTCGGCTTGTGTGCGGCGCTCGCCTGCGGGATTGCACTCTCGGGCTGAGTTGAGGTTCGAGTTCGCCTGGCCGTGTGACGATCATCCCGTACACCCCATTCCTGTCTTCATCTCGAGCGCGTGCATGGATCAGATATGTTCAAATTAATCTTCGAGTTCTGTCATACATATTAGGGACGTGTCGACAAGTTCGTGCGCAGGCATCAAATAAAGACGTCGCGAGGGGTGAGACGGCTCTTCATCATCGGCTCGTGTGAGTCCTTCGCGACATAGGTACTATCATCTGAAACTCTCGGCACGCCTAGCCATCAACCTGTGCACCACGCATATCCATCCACCGGCCACACTTGCTCGGCTCGACCAGGCGGTCTCGTGCCCCCATTTGTCGCTTGCCTCTTCGCAACGTGCCAGTAAAAACAAAGGTCAGGTAAAACAAAAGCAGCAAGCAGCAAATAAAGAATACCTAGGAAAAGGCATCATCGTCAATCATTGGCGGCGTCAGAGGCTATGCAGAGACAGGGCCAGGCTTTGGTCAAGATCCGTCTCGCGTAACCCGGCGACCAAAAGCCGGGCATGTCATGTAATTCGTTCTGTTCAAGGGGGTTAAAATTGTTGGTAAAAACGTGTTATATTCAGTACCGGACTGAACGGCTCAGGGCCGGTATCGCGGAGTTGCACGCTCCTGAATCCGCTTCTCTGTATCAACGTATAGTCGGTCAAGGTAATCCATGGCCGAAGCATCCTTCAAGATCTTGGCGACCTGGATGCCGGCCGAGATGAGCTGCAATATATTTCGGTCGTCCTTTAGCGGCCGGCTCTGGTGCTTGGCCGCATGTCGCATTTCCAGCGAGTTTTCCAGGATGGTGACGAGCTGCTTGATCTGGCCATTGTAGAGGACCCTGGCGGGAATGCGCCGCTTGGTCGCAAGTCTCTTGAGGAGATAGACCCATTCGGTCCACTCGCGGTCTTGCGGTCTCTCCACCGGCCTCATGTCCTGGGTCAGCGGGATGGGGAACTGGTACTTGGCAACGAAATCGAAGGCACATTGGGACAGACGCTCGTTGACCTGGGTCAGAACGTTGTCCTGCTCCTGGACGTGGAGGTTGGTCGGGAGATGGGGAAGCTCTCGCTCCTGCATCGCCACCACTTCCTGCGGCGGTCGCTGTAAGAACTGATGCGGGCCGTCGAACTCGTCTCGGTTCGACGGTCGGCGCTGGGAAGCCCGCTTTCCGTTGGCCTTGGCGTGGGCTCTCGGGCTGGCAACGTTGAGGCCATTCTCGGGTGAGTAGTCGGACAGGTTCGGCGAGGCGATGATGTCGTCCAGGGAGCCCGTCGGGGAATATCTCGCTTTCGGTTCCCACGAAGACGACTGAGAGCTTTGGTACGAGCCATAGCCCGACGTCATGCCTGGGTTGACGACGGGCGAGGGACGGGCAACGTAGTTGGAAGATGTGGACAAGGCGGACGCCACTCTGGAGCTCGGGGGACCGTTGGCAATTGCGCCGGGGGCAAAGGGGGCCTGGGAGAAGGCAGCGGCCGAATAGCTTATGCTTGATGAAGATGATGTTATTCATGGTTTCGTCTCCCAGGATCCAAGAGCCAAGCTCACCTCTGAGGCATGTACAGACCGCCGCCGAATCCTCCATTGCTAAAGGGTTCGGCGAAGCTGCTGCTGATGGCGTCAGCGGGGGTTGCAATCCTCGGCCACGGAGAGACGGCACCTGCGGGCCGGATTCCACGGATCGCGGGAGATGGCCGAGCCCTTGTACGCGTGGGCAGGCTGGGCCATGTCCTCGGAGATCATACTGCAGCGCAGCGCAAAATTGGAAAGAAGATGCTCGGGCGATCGCTTGCGGATGCGAAAGGAGCAGGAAAGAAGAAGGAGACTTGTAAAATGCAGGCAACAACACAAGCAGTTACAGCCTCAACCACGGGCAGGCAAAGGGAAGAAATCGCGAGTCCTCGGCAGGCCAAGTCCGGTATGAGGCAACCTGTACACTGCGGGCATTGAATCCTCTGGAGTCCGGGATGGCTTCAACGGAATCCGGTGGGAGACGGGCGAGATGCTAGGTGTTCCAGCCAGATATCTGCAGAGACGCGTGACCCAGGAGAGAGAGAAGGAGAGGAGAGCGCGCCGGCTGGACGGGCAGCCAGATGACCAGAGGCTAGGCGTCCACTGGGTTGTAAAGACTGGGAAGGCGGCGGGAAAGGGGGATCCAGGAAGAGCAGCGGTTTGGTGGACGGGCTGGGCAGACTATGGCGATCTGCTGGACAGGACCCAAAGCACAGCGCTCCAGCGGTCAAGAGGAGAATGGAGGCTGGGAAACGGAGAGGGGGAAGGGGGGGGCCGGGAGGGACAACTGTTTCAAGAGCATCGGAATGAAGGCATTTTATGTTTGGATCATGAACGGCTGCGGAGGGGCCTGCGCGTCAAAAAGGCAATGCAGCTGTCGAATCCCAGTCGATATCATGCCTCCTTGGATGGCAGTTGCATGGACCAGCCCTGGAGGTTCGTCGGGGCACCGTTGGTGGGAACTGGCAGCCTTGCGGCATGGACAGAGCATGTAGGGAGCCAAGGCCAGCCATTCATGGCCGAGGCCCGGCCCAGTGAGCATGAAGCCGCAGTGCAGGTGCATGGCGAGAATCATCGACGAGGCAGAGGCAGCTGTTTTTCCTTGACCCAGGCGGAGGCCAACTCCGTCCCGCCCCGTCAGGCACATGCGGGTGGGTGGGCACTGGGCACGAGAGACTGTATTTGCAAGTACATGCGTACAGTGGGAGAGACGTGGTGTGCACCGTCTCCATTAGGCCATTAGGGGTCACTTGGCATCTTCCGCACTGTGTCTCAATGTCACGCCTCTCCCACTCCGGAATCTATCTGCCTCCATGTTTTTGGCAGTCGCCATCAGTCGCACAATCGTCATGCACTTGGATGCCTTTTGTTTTTATTTGTAAATATTGCCTGTGGGGGGAGGCCGGGAGGGGCGTGCCGGGGCCTCTCAGCCGGGAACATCCCAGCAGCCAGCGCCCGATTTCCAGCACGCATCCCGACTCGTGGCCAGGGAAAAGGCGGAGCGGCGGCGGAAGCATTTGGCCAGCAAGTCTCGGTATGAGCCAATCTCGACACTGACAACAACAATCAAACAACCTCCGTCCAAGGGTGCAGGGAGGGCATGTCCTCGAGAAGCACCACTCTCAGCGTCATGATGGCTCAGGCACCAAGACAGCGTGTGGACGCGGGCACCAACCACATGTTCCGCTGCCGATTGCTGCCCATCTGCCCTCCTTGCATCCTCCCATGGATGCCACATGGACATGAGCCTCATCAGGCCGCGTTGCCCACCGAGCCTTGTGTCGGTCCTCGAGCACCACTGGCTGGGCCTGTGACTTGGCGCCTGCGTCTGCCCAGTTTTATATTCCCGCGAGGCGGCAAGCATCTCGCTCCCCGGCGCAGGTGCTGTTCCATCTCATCTGGCCTCGCCTGTCTCGTCAAGATCCAGCCAGTAGCCGCCGCCGCCCTGCAGCGTCGACCCGAGTTGGCCTTTGCGCATATGCCAGCTCAGCGAGTCGGATCATGATGGCAGCAGCTGCCATCCTGGGCTCTGTCCTGCACATACCGTGCAATGGGAGGTTCTTTACCCGCTCGGCACAGACGTCCATCCACTCAGGGTTCAGGAGCTGACTTCAAAAAACGCGACGCTAGTGACGACTGCATCTGCACTGAGCGGCACCGCATGCTGTGTGCAGTCATCAACCTTTACGGTTGTACAAATACATGGGCGTGATGCCCGTAGAATGCGCAGCATACTCATCACCGAATCTCGTGGTCGCAAGGTCTTGCTTGGCACGCCATGGACACGGAGCCAACAGGGCCGGTTGATTCGACCATGTGCCCATTGGTCGGCCCCCCGGGTTTCCCGTCCCGGATGCGTCAACGAGAGTCAAGTCCGAGGCTTCCGCCGCTTCAGAAGCCGTTTCCATCGTCTCAGAAGGAGCACGCCAGCATGCATGCCGTTTCCCCGTGGCATGGATGCATCAACATGTTGTTGCCAAATGCCGTCCGCTCGTAGGTCATGTGCCGAGACTTTGACAGTATGCATCACGGCTCAAGCGACGTCAACATGGCCAACAACACCATGCTCCGTTGCGAACCGTGACTCGTGTCTGGACGGACGCAGTCGGCACCTCTGACATCTCCGGTAACTAATATGGAGAACTGCACCGAAGCAGGCAAGTGTCGGCGTCAGACAGGAGCCATTAAACTGCACAAAAGAGGCTGTAAGCCATTGTAGGTGTGATTGTTTGTAAATGCAAGGCCGACTGTGACCGCTAGACGCATGACCTTGGGAGGTGAGCATAAACGATGTGACGTCTGGCGTCTTCATGCCACCGGCTCGAGGTGGACTCGGCTCGCTAGCGCAGTAGATGTCGGTCGACGTTTAGCTCGTACGGATTGCGGGAAAGGCGAAATGGTCTGTGCGAGCTCATCATCCCGTGCCAAGCGGTGGACTCTGCTCTCGCCGGCGAACTGGATTCGTGAGCATGTTGTGTAGGCCGTGGAGATCAGACATGGAGGGCTACGGGGAAGGAGAGATGGAGCGTTTACGGCCAAGCCGACACTGCGGAAATTTGATCAAACCTACGTCATGACTCGCCAACAGAGGAGGAAAAGCAGCCATCGTGTTCGCCGGCAGGCACTCCGGTAGTGAGGGAGTGTCCTGTCACGTGAGTGCCGTTAACATTCCCGGCGGGCGCTTCGGTCCACGTGCCCCGCGCCGACCCGACCCGTTCTTGCCGCGCAGGAATTCGGTGCTGGCCTCTAGCGCCAGAAGGGGGAAGGAAGGCATGAGCTGTTTCTGCTTGCCTCGTAGGAAAACTCGAGATGCCGCACGTTTGTTTCTTGCCCAGCAAGCAAGAGCGTCCCATTTTTCCATGCGTTCCGCGTTACACTAAGCATATTTAGCTTTCATCGAAACTTACTAGAATAGCAAAAGTGCTGGTTTAAGACAGTAAGAAATAAGCTAGAACATTTTAAGGAAAACACTATTTATAAAGTAAATCATATATCCGTACGGAACAGTTGAGATAATTCTAATTATAAGAAAGATAAATGACTAAAAGAACGTTCGGGCGGAGGGGAAGGGTTAACACATCTCTATTTCTTTTGAGAATCATTCCTGCGAGAACCTCACTTGCTGCTTTGGCGCTGCTAAAGGGAAATAGGTTAGCTGATCATGGCACCCCAGTGTCGTGTTGTCATTTGAAGCCCCCTGGCCTCGGCCAAGCCTCAACACAAAATCAAGCATGAGTCATCTCGCGTCCACTACGCTCAATCACGCAACAATGAGCTCCAAATCCGTCGTTTCCAGCCCCTGGAGCCGGTGGACAGCGCGCAGCGGCAAATCATCTTCAGCAGCTCGGGGTCGACAATCTCGTGGTGCGTCTGGCGTTCGGCGTTTCGCAGCCGGACCATGTTGGTCTACTCATCGCAACGCATGATGATGAATACAAGCGCGCCCAGCCCCTCGTCCGCGACGCCGCCAGGTTCTCTGCGCACGCCGCACTGCCCTTGGCGGTGTCGGACTTGAAGTCGGTAAAGACATAGGCGAAGGCGGGCGTGTCAGAATTCTGCGACGGGGACGAAAAGGCGGCTCCACGCATTGCACGCCGCAGGTCCTGTTACCCGGGCTCCGTGCGGTGCAGGACCGGGTCCGCCGGGTTGATTAGCAGAGCGAGCGCTGGTCAGTTTATCTGACGATAAGGCTCTGCGGGTATCCATTTAGTTGGTAGATTGGCTGTAATGCACTGAGTTGCCATCACAGATGCATTGGAGAGACTTGACAACTTGCCGTTCAGTAAGGGAGCACGTGGCTCACGCGTATGTGGCCACTAGAAAGAAGTAACACCTAGAGGCGTAAGCTCTAGAGAAATGGAAATTTCGGTCGTTGGAACTAGGCCTCGTTCATGTCATTTTAGCTAATTTATTAGTTGTAGAAGACATGTTGGAAAGACGACGAACTTCTGGCCTAACTAGAAACCAGGTAATGTGCATAATGATATGTGTGCATAAGGCCCAAAAAAGCACAAGTACAGAGTACAGCCTCCTGCCACAAGTTATGCACGTGACACCACCCGTGATCTATGATGCCAGCAGCCCGCCAATGTGACAACTGGCTCGAACCTCTTCTTCGCCCTTTTGACCGCCATTTGCATCACCTCGAATGGCTGGCTCCCATTCGTCGCAACCCCCCTGGCCCTCGTCACAGCTGGAATACAACTTTTGCTCTCCCGGACCAGGGAGCGAGCCGCGCACTGCTGCTTACGCCCCCCCCCCCCCAGCGTGAGGCTTTTTACTGTGAGAAAAGGAGCTCCAGACAGACGCTCGCAAAACGGCTCACAGCTCATGCAGCTAGCATTGCATGCACAGCACTACTCAGCAAATGACGCACCACGCATGACAGCCACCTGCGTTCCCCCCTCAACCGGCGGACGGTCGCGATTGTGGAACTTGCAAGACACACATGTCCTCTCTCTCGGGCGAAGCGGGAAACATGGACGACGGACAAGCAGCGTGCTCCCTTCGGCGGCCCGTCTCGGGCGCTTTGTCGAAACGGCTCCTAGTGCGTCGGTCGTTCTCGTCTCCTTTCATTTCACGTGGACGCAGCTGAGCGCCAAGCAAGCGGCCAGCAAATTCATCCATGCCATGCTGGCCCGGCTTGTGGCCCCCTCCCCAGCCATGCAGTGCTGTGTTGGCTTGCACAGTTGGCGCCGCCTTGGCCAGTGACGACGTGTTTGCTGCCCTGCCAGCTCCACCCGGCCACCCCTCCCGGCTTCAACGAGGGAAGCCGGTCACGACTGAATCCCTGTATCAACAGCGCTGGCAAGCGAATCAGTCGCAATCAAAGCGCCAGCGCATTCATGCGACCTGTGAGCAGGCCCTGTTTATTGGCGTCATCCGACACGCTGTCTTGCGGGCCCCTCTTCCAGCCGAGCCAGCTTTGCGCTGTCGGGCCCCGACTGCAACGATAAAACCCGCGCGCTCCCTCAAAGCCCAATGCCGGCTGGTCGCGTCCTCCCTCTGCCCTGCCCAACATTCGTGCCCAACGCCCGCTCGCCACCTACCTATCCACTCTTGTTTCCCACCCGCTGATTCACCTCCCCTTTTGTTTCCTGCTCTAGAGCGTTTTGCCGTCTGAAACCGCGAAACAGTCTAAGAGGATCCTCCCCGAGACAAGCCTAGGGCTTTATTCTCCTGTTTGCGCGCATCACCACGACTCTGCGCCGAGGCACTCAAGCCACGCCGCCTCTCCGTCGCAGGACGCTTGGTCTTTCCGGATCTCCTGCTCGTTTTGTGCTCCAGCCCAGGATACAATGACAGTTGCCCTTCTTGTGTCACGTCCGGGCAATATGCCGGGATACAATACCACAGTTGAACTCGACGAGGTTCAGTCACTCTCTAGGTACTGTTTCTTCTTCTCACGTTGCGGGATCGTTTCGTCGTTTTTCTTGTCGTCCGCTCGCATCATGTAATTTCCTTGGGACTTTTTTTTTTTTCCTCTTTAATTTCGTCAACCGGCGCCGGCCACAGGGATTGCCAGGGGAAATTTCACCGGACCGGGGAACCTTTACTGGACTTGCACCGATGCCAGGGCTCCCAAGAAACAGGACTTGTCCTAGCCGGACAAGGTTAGGCAGATGATCCACGTGTGGCCTAGTGCCCAATGGTGAGTGACGCCCGTCAAATCTTCAACAACAGGCCCCGGGAGGGCGTGGAATTATGCCTGGACTACATATGCCGTGGAGATATGACGGAACCAGAACACCACAATCCAAGGAGTCGGACGTCTCGTGCGTCCAGACCTGGGACTTTTTCATGGCCGAGGATCTTTGTGCTCTCCTACGCTTTCCTCTACCCGAGGTCTGCATGGAGATGCCTGGAACTTGATGTTCCCGCAATCCAATTTTGATTGCTTCGCAGCCGCGAACATGGACATTTATTCACTCGACACGTTGCTCTGAGATCAATCCTGGAATTACAACCCAAAACTCATGGACTTTCCCTGGATGTTCCTTGTGCGCTTTTGCTTGACACTGGAGCTCCAATTCCACCTCTGCCAACTCAAGGTGTCTGATACAGCCAGAGCTCTGAGTGATGATGAACGCTGTATCCTGGACGACAACTTCAATTCGCGAGCATGGCACCTAGGACTCTATGACGACTGTGTGGCGGGCGGGAGGCTGTTCTGTTTTATTATGGCCGATTGATTGCTGGATCTTCGACACTTCCCATACTCGCATCACCGAGCCACGGACTGTGCCTAGTGAGGCTTTCCAGGAAATGCTGCCAGGTCGTTTGCCATTTCAATTCAAGCTGGGTTTGTAGAATGTGCCCTTGCCGTGACAGATCGACGCCCGCTAACCTCTCGCAGGATCAAAGTTGACCCCACGCTGTCTCGTACTTTGTGATGCCGTCTTGATGTATCGGAGCAGACGTGGAGAATGTACACTGACCAAACGAAGCGATTATAGCTATCCCCAGCCTACCATGGCTCCGAACGCTTCTAGCATGTTTTCTTTCTCTCAAACAGAACCATCGGCGGACCTAGTAAATGGGTCGTCGTGGGCCAATCATCCTGAAGGACCACAGAACTTTCAAGACTTTCCGGACAATGGATCCCATGCTGGCGATGCAGAGGAGTATCTCTTCACTTCAGGCCAGACTACCCCCAGAGGTTCAAGGACGGACCAGCCCCAGACATCGGATGCTATGTGGACTGCTGCCAGGACTGTGTCATCCGCACCGAGGATGTCGCACGCCATGTCGAGAGCAAACTCGAGCAGATCTAGTGGCTCTTGCATGTCTCAGTCATCATCTCACTTGTCCAGCATGGACAGTGCAGGTAACGCTTCCGCCTTGCGGAACGGACCACAGCCCGCTGGCTCCATTGTCGGGATGGATTCTTGCCTGTTGCTGGACGCCGATGCCGCGGCCGTGCCTCACATCTACTGGTCTGACTACAATCTTGACATGAACTTGAATGTCGAGAACAATGGTGTGTTCGCCCTCACCGAGGCTGGACCTCTTCATGTAGTTCCAGCTCAGATGCATCTTGGCACTGAGGCTGGATTGCCGGACAATTCCTCGCCTAGCTCGTGGGACTGCTTTTCCAGCTCCATCTCGCGGACTTCGTCTCCCGCAACCATTGATGACACTTGGCTTTCTGCTCCTCTGAGCCCACATTCGTCTCCCGACTTGAAATGCCAGTCTCCGAGGTATGTCCAACTGCGAACTTGTTGAGAGTGCTCTTCTGACATGTGAGCCTGAAAAGCCCCGAGCGAAAGCTGTCCATGATACCAGAGGACCGGAACGGACAGGCCGTTTCCCAGCTGGATGAATCTGGCCTCTCCCAGGCACTCGTCGCACGACGGCAGGCCAGTGATGGTGAGTCGGCCAGGGATCATGCGCTGTACAAGAACGCCACGATCAATGTCGATGGCCTCTTCCACTGCCCGTGGGAGGGCCAGCCGAACTGCAACCACAAGCCCGAGAAGCTCAAGTGCAACTACGAGTAAGTTCCGTGGAGTGGCATTCGGGGGCTAGACTACATACTGACCGCATCAGCAAATTTGTGGACTCGCATCTCAAGCCATACCGGTGCAAGGCCGACAGCTGTGAGGGGGCTCGCTTCTCATCCACGGCCTGTCTTCTTCGCCATGAGCGCGAGGCGCATGGCCTGCACGGTCATGGTGACAAGCCGTATCTCTGCGTGTACGAGGGTTGTGAGCGTGCCGTGCCCGGCAATGGATTTCCCCGCCAATGGAACTTGAGGGACCACATGAAGCGCGTCCACAATGACCACAGGACCGCCGCCGGCTCGCCGCCATCTGCAGCCGGGGCACAGTCCGCCAAGGGTCGCAAGAGGAAGACGGATGTTCCCGAACCACAGACGGCCGCAAGCCGCAAGGCTACGGTGAAGAGCATGCCAGTGGCAGAGCCAATGCAATCCTCGCGGCCGCTCCTCGAGCAGTGGATGGACCACCGCCGGGTAGTCGAGGACATGGTTCGAGGACTGAGTAAGCCCGAGGATTCCAGGAATCTCCAGCAAATAACGGAGGTGCAAAAGCGCCTGTCTGTCATGGCCAAGATGACGACGGAGCTTACCGCAATGCCCAAGTCGGAGGTGTTTCCGGCTCCAGGCCGTAAGAGCTACGTATCCGGGTGAAAGAAAGGATGAGGAGGTGAGTGCCATCCACCAACACGCCCGGGCGAGTCGACGATGCTGACAGCCGCAGCTGGGAAATGATAGTGCAGAATCACCCCGAGATCCCGAGGCCATCCGAACGGGCCGTGCAAGTGCACTGGCATGGCAAGGGCCATGCCAAAGGCCCAGTCGCGGAGTCAGTGGCGCCGAGCCAGCTGCAGGCATTGTTACGGCTCATGGCGACGGCCAAAATATGCCGCAAAAGGACTTCCGAGGAGAAATGCCGGCCGGACCGTGGATTCACCCCATTGGAGCCGTGAACAGCAGGGAGAACTAGCTGCCGTCGGCGACCAGTCGGCTGGCAGGCCCCTCGGGAGCGTGTCATCACGGCTCGCTCGAGTCGGGGCGTGCCAGGACGCGAGGAACAGCGCCCGAGAGTCGCATGACAGAATAGGTGCAACGGAGATGGAAAAAGCATGGTGCATTTTCTGAACAGTACTCTAGTAGGCCAACAATGACAGTGCGAATGTTTTGGAAGAAGTGTGTGCCGTCTGCCGCAGTGACCATGATGAAATGCCAATACGGATTTGCCAGGCTGAGGACAGCCAACTTTGTCTTGATGTAGACATCTAACTACCTATGAGCACGATTAAAGTGTAGAAGAGATGTTGACCAGGACATCGGAGTTTTAAGAGCCATGATTCCGTTCTTCTAGTCGATCGTCGCCGCGGTCTAGGGTAAGATGACTCCGCCGGCAGGAAGACGGGTCGGGTTACGTGGCCGTGTTAAAACATAATGGACAGGGGCACTCGGACATGGCCAGAGTGGTGCTGAGAATCACAGGGGGTTTCCATGTAGGGCGGCCTGTCAGAGGTGGAAAGACGAAGAGTTTTGGTTGCTGAACAGCGTCTCGTCTAGCACTGGTGGTGGTGATGACTGCTTCGACCCCGCCAAAAAAAAAGTGACTATAATTTTCCTTATTCGGAGATTGGCAACACGAACCTTGCAGGTCGCAATGAGGTCGCCGTCGAACTGTCGCTGCCGCAGGACGCCAACGACACGGGCACGGCCGACCAAGGCGGCGCCCGCACACACACATTGCACCTTTAAAGCTCTCACCAAAGACCCTCGCCCACATACACAAAGACCCTCGCCCACATATATAAGACCCCCCTCGCCCGCATACACACACTGCCTTTAAAGCTCTTTAGCGCCGCGATGGACCCTCTTCTCTCTCTTCTTGATGGCCCCGCGCCCGTAGGTGGCCCTGCGCCCTAGGGCGACTAAAGACACCTTTCTCGCGACGAGATCGATAAACTCAGCTACAGCCCGAGGTCTCTTGCAGCGTCACAAGAGAGATCATCGGCCCAGGGCAATACAAGGGGAAGGGGATTAAGAGGAGGACGCGGCAGGGGCAGCAGGGGCGCCCACAGCTTCGCCCGCGGCACCGATAGAGGGCCCGGATCAATTGACGGGCCGCGTTGTGCGCGAATCTCGCGAGAGCTTCAAAGATGCGTTTTTGAGCGAATTAAGCTGTGGCCGAGAGCGCTGCGTGTGGGCTGCGTGTACATATGTATGTATGGGCTGTGTGTGGGCGCGGGCATTTGGAAGGTACGGGTACTTGCCATGTGCGGGCGGTACAAATAGGCGGGGCGGGCTGACGTTGTACGTATCTTTAAAATAGGGCGTGAGTGCAAATAGAGACATGTGTGAGTGCAAATAGTAATACTTATAGAGATACGCGTGAGTGCAAATAGTAATACTCTAGATTGATGCGCTTTGCAAGCTGGATTTCGTCTTCCTTGACCTGGATCTCGGTGTAGCCAAGACTGACCTTGCAAAGGTAGCAGCAGCCGATCACCTTGGCCTGGCCCTAGGATGCTAGGCTAAAAGCCTGGCCCAGATGTTTCTCACACGGCCGGATGGGGTTTGCCATTAGCTGCCGCGCCAGATCGGCCTAGTGTGGTGTGATATCACCCCACTCATCCGTCTTCATCATGACCTTTTCTCGAATGGCCTCAACCTGAGCTTTGTCCCCGTCTCCGTCGAGGGCGACCAGCCGCATGTGCTGGTTTTTCCAGTCCTTGACGGCGGCCTTTCCAATCAGGTTGTCGCGAGCTGCCTGACGCTGGGCACCGAGCTCGGGCTACCACATTACGCGCTCCTTGGTCGCTCCCACGTGAATATAACGGTGGAGTCTCTTGCCATCGTTGCCAAGGCCGGTGCAGACGAAGTAAATCCAGGGGTGGGGTGCCGGGCAGCTCTGCCGGCCTTTTGGTTGTTTGCTTCTCTTGTACCGCGGCACAGACACTTGCCCGGGGCCTATCAGCTTGCCTACGTCTTCTTCTTTTATTGTCTCAAGTCAGCAGGTGCAGAGAAAACCAGCTACAGCCAAGGGTAACAACTTACAGATGATAGGACCGAGCAGAGCACGAAAGCCGCACGTCTCGTCGACTCGCTGAGAGAACTAGAACGTGTTTAACTGGCACCACAGCCGTGCTTCGCGAGGCGAGATGTTGGCGACGTCGACAATGCTTTTTGGGCTGAGATGAAACTTGGACGGGCCGTAGTGGGCGGCCAGCGACCGCTTGAGGTCCACCTGCGCGCCATGTATGCAGGTCTTTGATTGACTGCGAAACGTCTTTGACTAAGGACTGCATGCTATTTTTCGCGCCTGTTGAAGTCTTAACGGAGGGCTTGATTTCGGTTCGCTCATTGGTTTTGGCCTTGATCCAGGTCATGGTCTCGGTAAAAAGTTTTTGGTATCTCTCGACCAAGTGAAAGAAATCCGTAGGCTGGTAGGGAGCGTCGTCGATCAAGTGCTCCTAGCATCTAGACTGTTGAAACGCCACCAGGTCCATCCAGATGTTTATACTAAACAAATGGATCGTGACTAAAATCCTAGTGATGTGGTCACCGGCGACTTCATTATCGTTGCTCAACTCGCTGATCTCGGGCGTGGTCAGGGGATAGTCGCACGGAATCGTGTATGTAGTCAACGGGCACAGGAGGGGCCATGGCGACCGAAGGCGGACTCGCCACGCAACGACCATCAGACTTGGGGAGAAGG
>JAPEBW010000312.1:0-62996 GCA_027405785.1 Ophiocordyceps robertsii
TTATAGTTAGAAATAGGTTAAACTATAGTTAGGATATCCCGCGGAAATCCCTAGAAATCCCTTAAAGATGCCGGCGGAATCCGCTTAATAGTTTCTACGGTATCTCCTATAGTTAGATATATCGTAAACTATAGTTAGGTAGGCTCTTAACTATCCGTAGTTATATCCCGGAAACCTTAGCGGGGTCCGACTAGTAATATTCGTCGTATCTCCTTAAGCGAGCCTTCGTAGTGCGTGCTTTAGGCGTTCCCGTCGCGGGGTTCCGTAGGGCTTCTTTAAGAGTAAAGTAAGGAGTCCGGGCGTGGCCGTTTAGATTCCGTAATAATTATACTATTCTTAAGTTTTACTTTACTACTTTTACTTTAGTTAAGAATAATCTATAAAATAATAAAAGAGGCTTTAAATACCTTACTTTAGCTAATTATTTAAGTATATCTTAATACTTATTCTTTTTATCTTCTTATAATTAATCCTTATAATTAGCTTAGTATATATATAATTATATATTAATATTAATACTTATTGCCTTTAACACTATTTAAAATAATCTATTTGTAATAGTATTCCTAGCTCTTAAGATAAAATTAAACTTTATATTAAGTAAGCAGAGCTTTGTTACTATATAAGCATATATTTCTTTAAAGTTAACAAAGGTTAAAAACAAAGTTAATAGCTTATTATTAATTATTGCTATTTATAAATTTATTGTAAAAAGTAAATACTTATACTAGTAAAAAAAAGCTTTTAGGCTATAAGACCTTTTTTTATATATGTTATAGTTTTATTAAGTTTATGTAAATTAAAGTAAGTTAAAAGAAATAGATTGTTAGATATTCTTTTAAGGGATTTTATAATATAATTTTATGTCTTCTTAAAGATTTGCTAGTATTAAATAGAAGATATTTATAAGAAGTTATATAGCTATATATTTCTCTTAATATAGCTGCTTTTATCTTTAAGCTTAAAAGACTATTTCTTTTATAAATTCTTAGCTAAATACAACTTCCTTTATTAGTAAATTAATAATCTGGCTTTACTTTATATAACTTAAAATCTATTTATAGTAAGGTTTAATAGCGCTAAAAGAGGCCTATATCCTAGTTTAATGTCTTAATATTAAGAAATTTCTTAGTTTTTTAATATAGTTTAAGACAATAAATACTCACCTTTTAATATTATAGTTTAAGCTAATACTTTAAATGTTTTTTATACTTATAATTACTTCTTTCAAGCTTAATCTTAAAAAAAATAAAAGTAAACATTTTTTTAATAATTTTTATTAGTTTTTAAAAGTATTATATTTAACAAACATATTATCTATATATACCTTTAGTCGAGAAATTAGTAAAGTGTTTATTAAACTAAAAAAAGAGAGGTTTATTTTATTATAAGGCTAGTTTTACTTTAAAAGTAATATTTAATAAATTTATTTTATTAATTAAGACTTTTAGCCACTAAAGTAAAAGTAAAAGCACTACTTAGCTTAACTTTAAGTGGTATTAAATCTTTTATTATAAATTGAGCTTTTAAAGCTTTTAAATAAGGCCTTTTAACATAGCTAATACTTTAGCTATTAACTTAACCTATAGTCGCAGCGGCCTTTATAAGAAAGCATAAAGTTATAAAGAAGGAAGTGCTTACTAAATATAATTAAGGAGGAAAATAGGTATAAAAGAGAGCAAGTAAGTAGCTATAAGTAAGGGGATTACAAAGATATAAAAAGTGTGCGAAAAAATAAAAAAAATAGATAAAATATATATATATAAGGTTAATTATCTATTTAAGGTAAAGGTAGGACTAAAGCCTCCTTATATAGACAATTCTTAGGCTATAAGTAACCTACGTAATTAGGAAAAGAGCCCTCTATCTAGCGTAATTATATATAGTAGGCTAATAGCTTTTATTAAGATAATATTGTATTTATAAGCCTGAGATTAATTCCGTAAGGAAGACGAGGTAACGTAGCAACTTATTATAGATTATGCGTATAGTTTCTATATACACCTCTTTTTAATCTGCTTATACCTTGCTTGTATATACGTAAAGTACTATTAGAGAACATATATAGTATAAAAGGTTGTATAGCGGATTAAATATATATTTCAGCGTATTTATGTCGTGTGTTTCCTTTACTTTATTTAGCTTATAAGCTGCGGAAGAGTGTATTTTACTCCTTTATAGATATAAGTATTAGCTTTAAGTTTAATAACCCTTAATAAATACTAACTTTAATTTACTTTAAAGATATAACTAAGTATAGCTTGCAGCTGCGTTTTAAGTAAAAGTAACCTTTAAAAGCGGTAGCTATATAGTTATTATTAAAAGGTTCTTAGTTAAAGCGCTAAGAAAGAAAAAGGAAAAAATACTAAAAAGTAAGATTAAAAGAGCTAATAGTGTTTTTCTTATTAAGCTATTTATAAAAAAGGCTTATACTAAAACTATATTTAAAATACCTTTTATTATTACTAAAAAAAGAGTAAAAGGAATAAACTAGTTATATAATATAGAGGTTATAATTTTATAAAAAGTCGTAAACACAAAACTATATTAAGACGTAATATAGCCTTAATAGTGCTTTAAATACTATTAAATCGGCTATATCGCTAAGTATTAAAATGCGAAAGTGCTTTATAGATTATATTAACTATTTATTTATAATATTAAGAAGATATATATACTGTTTAAAGACTAAAAAAATCTTATTTTAATATATACGTTATTATAACGCGTACTTAGCATAAAGCCGTACTTATTTAAGGCTATAAAAAACTTAAGATAAGGCTAAAAGAACTTATATAGCGAGACTTAAAAGTGTTTTAAAATATAGTTTAGCACTAGTTAGGATTTAAGCCGAGAAAAAGACAGAGGCTATAATAAAAAAAAGGCCGGCTTAAAAGTAAAAAGCTATAACTATTACCTAAGAAGAAAAAAACTAAAGTAACTAAATAAGCTTAAAAGAGCTAAGACTACCTTAAAGCAAAGATAACTTAAGATACTCTCTTAAAAAGAAGTCTATTAAAAGGCTTAAGCGATAGTATTATAGTTATTCCTAGATATAGTAGTAAATACGCTAAAACTAATAGCAGCAGCAGTAGTATTAGCAGCAGTAGCAGCAGCCTAAGCCTCCTTAAGACTTCTTTTAATTCCGGCCTTCTTAAGGCTTCCCTTAATTCTTTAGCTACGTATAGACTAAAGGCTATTTTACCCTTTAGTATAAAAACATTATATAGACCTTTTATAGACCCCCTTTTATATAAGGACTATTTATTATTCGTTGTTATTTATTAAACATTTTGTTATTTCCCTACTTATTTTAAATCACTTCTTATTCTATATCGACAATTTAATAGCTACTAAAATAATAAAATTAAAGCTTTACTACTTAGTTACTTATTCCTGCATTTTATCTACAAGCTAATTCTTTTTATATAAATTGCTCTCTTACTTAATGTTTTAAATAGGCCTTCTTTACGTTTAGGAGTTATAAGCCTAGATCTCTTTTACTTCGCATAAGAGAAATTAGTTATTACGGCACCTTTATTTTATTATTCCCTTACTAGTTAATTACGCTTTTTAAAAGTGAAAAACGCTCTTTTTATAAGAAATTACTTATAAAAGCATCTTATTTACGCTGCCTTATTTTACCCTTTTCACTTTTTACTAAAATAAAAAGATTTATAAGCTCTTTAAAAAGACTTATTTTAAGCGGCCTTTTTAACTAAGAATATTCGATTTTAACGATATAGAAATACGCTATTTCCTACGGAATTAAAGATTAAATTCATATTTTAGTGACTTTAAAAAAGCTTATTTTTAGCTTTTAAAGGAACTCTTAGTCTTAAAAGTAAATCTATAAGCAGAGGGAATTACTAACCTTTTTATTAAAAATTTAAAAACCTTTACGTTCTTTTATATAAAGTCCTAAACTAAATTATAAAGCTATAAAAATTACTAAAAGGCATTTTCTACTTTAAATCAATATATTATAAAAAATATTAGAAATTACTATTTTACGATAGTAAACATTTATAGTATTCTTACTAAGCTTTCCTTGTTAAAAGACGGGTATAGCCCTCTTTATAGAATAAGGAAAAAGAAGTCCTTATAAACTTTTTAAGATTTTTAGCTTTGCTAAATAAAGCTAACTTAGCTACTTAGATTAGAAATTAGCAAAAGATTTATAAAATATAAGCGGCTACGCCTAGACTCCTTACTTAGCTCTTAAAAAGCCTTTACGGAACCTAATAGCGGAAATGCTAAAAGTACGCGCTATAAAGGCTTACTTAAGAAACGTAATAAATATTATTAATACTTAAAGAGGCTATTTAACGATAGTTTATTACGTTTTTAACTATAGAATATACTGTGAAAACTATTTTACGGATTCCGCTAGTATTTTTAAGGGATATTTAAAGATTTCCGCGGGATATCTTAACTATAGTTTAGCTTATTTTTAACTAAGGAAATACTTTAAAAGATATAGAATAAACTTAACCGCGATATTTAAGCGATATTTAAGGACATTTAAGGGATTTCCTAGATTATAGTATATAGCGTTTTTAACTAAGCTTATACTTAGTTTTTAATGTAATTTTATAATAATATTAATAGTTTATTTATATATTAAAAATAAACAGCTAAATAGTATTATTAAAGACCTTAAAATAAGCTTAAGAATTAAGTATAAAGTAGCTTAATATACTTTAAAGAAAAGATAAGCTACTTATTATCTATAAACCTTTATATATATTTATATATAGTAATTAGTTTATTATATTAGCTTAATTAGCGGTAATTAGTTTATAGTACTAGGCTTAACTAGCGGTTATTAGTTTATACTTTATCCCTTTATTCTAATACTATAAGGCGTAGTAAATAGTAGTAATTTTTACTTATTTAAACGAAAATCCTTTTAATATCCGCTAAGCTAAATATTGCGGAACCTTAATCGTTTCTTATACGATAAGTAGATCCGAATAATTTATTTAATTTAAATTTACTAATAAGAAAGGGAGAAGAAGACTTAGTGCTAATTACGAAACTAAATAAGGTAAGGGTATCTTATTATACGGATTTCTTAGGTTAAAACTAGCTAAAAAAGAAGAAAGAAGGAAAAGAAAGGAGTTAAGGGAAGGAGGAGGAAAAACCTCCTTTTCTACCTTTTTAAGGCTACTAAAAGGCATTCCTTTTATATACTTTTACATTCTTTTATATACTAATCTATAACTTATACCTCGTATAACTTATAAGGTTATTAAACTACTTCTTAAGCTAATAAAAATAGCTTACGCTATTTTTATTACTAGTAATAAGCAATATACGCTTTATTACTTACGACTAGCTTATAAGACGAGATATCCTTATCTTAAAACCTTTTATAAGATTTCATTTTCTTTTAAAAGAAGGCCTCCCGCCTTAGCTTTATATAAAGTATTAGTCGATTATATAAAGCATTAGTCGATTTATCTAATACTAGTCCTATTACTAGCTGAAGCTAGCTTAAGCTAAATATAAGCGTATTTAGCCTATACCGCTTATAGCCGATACTAGCCGTCTTAAACTATTAAGCTATATCGTCTCTCCTTATAACTACTAGTATCTACTTTAATAGTTATAACTTATAACTAGCGGTATTTACTTTACTAGTTACTCCTTTATATTTAGCGGTATTTACTTTACTAGATATTAGTACTTTTAGTACTTAGGATTACTAATAAAATAAGGTTTCCGTTATATCTTCCCTTTTTTAAAGTCTTTTTAAACTTAGAAAAATAAACGTTCTTTTCTTTTTAAGGTTAATCTTAAACTTTAAAAAGCTAACTAAATAATCAAAGAAATCCTATTTTAAAGAAAGTAACCTTAAGAAATGTTTAAAGAAAATCCTTATCCTTTATCTTTATAGATCTTTTAAAAAAAGATCTTATTTAAATTTCCTGTTACTTTTACTATTTAAGGATAGTAAAAGAATCTTAGCTTTAAGAAGCTAACACTTCCTCTTTAAGGTTTTATCGATTAAAATCCTTAACTTTTCTTAAAGCATTTTTTAAGTCTTTAATAAGTTCTTAGGTATTATTTAAACTAAGATAGTTCTTTTACTTTACTAAATAAAAGTATTCTTAATTTTCTATCTTCTTAGCGAGTATAGTCTTTACTATATTTTCGCTCTTTTTAACTCTTTTTAGGTTTAGGTCTCTTACTATCTTAGTTCTTTATAAAGTCGGCTTTAGTAAAGATATATAAAAAATAAGGTAGATAAGTAAACTAGTTAAAGGTTTTAACGTATAATTAACTTTTCCTATTTTCTCTATAACTTTAAAAGGTCCTATCTTCTTATAATTTTAAGACTTACTAGGTCTATTAGTCTTAAGATTCCTCTTTAAAAGATATACTTTATCGCCTTTAGATAAAGAAGGTTTTAAAGAATATGTCTTATCGTAATAATACGATATCTTCTTAGTAATATATTTTAATTTTAATTTTTTAAATTCGTATAAGCTAAATAAATATTCTAAGTTTAATATTACTTTTTTAGCTATAACTTTTTGAAGTAAAGAAGACTTATAGGCTTTTAGTATAAAGCAATAATTTGTGAATACTAAAGTATTCTTAATAGGCTTAGAATAAAAGGTATTATACGCTAACTATGTTATAAGCAATTTAGAAAGTTAATTATCCTATTAATTATTTATATAGCTTTTAGGATATTGCTTAAGCGTTTAATTTAATCGTTTCATTATTTTATTTATAATAAGGTAAAAAGCAGTAAATGATTTATGCTTTATACTTAAGGCTAACGTTAAACCTTACTAGAAATTCAAAATAGATTTCCGATCCTTATTTAAAATAATCGAACTCGGAAGTCCTTAATTAGCTATAATATATCCTATAAAAGTATAAGATAACTTTTCTACGTTTATAGCTTTCTACGTAAAACTAAAATAGCCGTACTTTGTAAGACTATTAATTATAACTAAAATAGAATCGTATTTTATACTAGTCGTAGAATCTATAGACTGTAGTAATTTTATTATAAAGTCTAAGGCTATAAAGTCCTAAGGTCTTAAAGAAACCTTTAAAGGAATTAAGTTACTATAAGACTTATATTATATAGCCTTGCTTTTATTATATACCTCGCATAACTTAATAACTTCTTAGATTTTCTTATAAAGGTTATAACTATTATTATAGTTTTTAATCTTATTATATATTTTTATAATACCTTAATATCTATATAAAGAGTGCGAAAAATAAATCTATTATAACTCTTTTCTTAGTCTTTAAGGTAAGGAATAGCTTATTCTTATAAAACGCTATTTTCCCCTCTTACTTAAGATTCTTATATCCTTTCTTATCTAGGTTCTTATAAGAATTCTTAAGTAATTTTAAAGTAGTAATATCTCTTTATACGTAAAATAGTATATATAACGTCTTTAACTTTAAATTACTATGATTATTTAAAAATAATAAGGTCTCTTTTTAAGGCTCTTTTTTATTATTAAGGTCCGGTCGTTAGCTAATTAAATTAGCTCGGTTATTCTTAAAACCTTTCTTATAAATAATCTTATAAATAAATTCTAAAAGGAATTTAGCCCCTCTTATTTACTTAGCATTTAACTACTATATCGTAGTAAAATAACTAATATTATTATAATCCGTATAAACCTTAAGTTTATATTTAATTTTTAAGATATAATATTAAAATTCTTAAAAAGTATATAAAATAGCTAAGAATTCTTTATTATAAAGAAAGTAATAAATCTATATACTTACTAGCCTTTTTAAGTAAAACGCTATAAGTTAAAGAATATTGTTTTTATTACGCTAGCTTAACTATGCTATTACGGAATCTAAACGGCTACGCCCGGACTCCTTACTTTACTCTTAAGAAGCCCTACGAAACCCCGCGATAAGAACGTCCGGAGCACGCACTATAAAGGCTCGCCTAAGGAGATACGATAAATATTACTAGTCGGACCCCGGTAAGGTTTCCGGGATATAACTACGGAGGGTTAAGAGCCTACTTAACTATAGTTTACGATATCTTTAACTATAAGAGATACCGTAAAAACTATTAAGCGGATTCCGCCGGTATCTTTAAGGGAATTTTAAGGATTTCCGCGGGATATCTTAACTATAGTTTAACCCGTTTTAAACTATAAAAGCACCTTAAAAAACATAGGATAAACCTTACTACGAGTTTTAAGGGATATTTAAGGATATTTAAAGAATTTCCTTAACTATAGTTTATAGTGTTTTTAACTAGGCTTATACTTAATTTATTAAGCGATTTTATAAGGATATTTATAGTTTATCTACGTATTATAGATAGTATAGTTAGAAATCCTTAAATTAGCTTAAAGAACTAAGTATAAAATAGCTAGCTATGCCTTTAAGAATAAATAAGCTTTTTATTATTTCTAAACCCCTATATACGTTTACGTGCGGTAATTAGTTTATTATACTAGCTTAACTAGCGGTTATTAGTTTATAGTACTAGCCTTAACCGGCGGTAATTAATCCGTAGTACTAGCCTTAACTAGCGGTAATTAGTCCGCGCCTTATCCCTTTATTCTTATACTATAAAGCATAGTAAATAGTAACAATTCTTACTTATTTAAACAGAAATCCCTTAAATATCCGCTAAGCTAAGAGTAACTATATTATACGATTAAGTACTTATCTTATAAGAAGTTAAATACTAAACGATATTTTCTTTAGTAAGAAGCTCCTATTAGCTTTTAAGTCTAACCTTAATAATAAGCACCTTTTCCTTAATACGCTTATAATAAAACTACGAGATACGTAAGCTATAAAAGCGGAAAAGGCCGCGGCCTATTAAGTATACTAGTTTAATAATCTTCTTTACCCTTTTTTAAGGTACTATACCGCAATAGCCTATAAAGCTAAATAGGATATAAAATAAGTCTTGCTTAGCTAAGCTAAGACTACTACCTTTTAAGAGGTAATCCGCTTTTAAAATACTAATAAAGGATAGACTTTAAAACGATAAAACCTATATAATTAAGTAAACTAGATTTAGTATTACTTAAACAGATTAATTCTTCTTTAAATAAAAGAAGTAAGGATAAGCCGACCTTAAAACTATCCGGCTTTTTACCCGCTAAATACCCTCCGGATTAAGCCTATAATAAAGTTACTTTTTCCTTAAGATAATAAGCTTAGCGGATATTTTTACCGCGTACTATTAATAAAGTTTAGCTTAAAGGCCTTAACTAAAAATCCGCTTTAAAGGATATTTAGTAGTTTTTTTATTTAGTATTACCGTTTAGCCTTATACGCTATAGCCGCGCTAACTAAGGCATTTTTAAGACTTTTAATTAATAAAAACGAGCCTCCTACGCTAAGGGCCTTATAGCGTACTAGATTTTAAGACGCGTATAAGATAGAAGGTTAAGCGCTTAGCGAGAGTATTAAGACTAAGACCTTAATTATAAGCAATAAAGACGTAGTAAGCGATACCTTTAGCGGGCTAAACCTATCTATATTAAGCGCGTAGATATTAAGACTAAGTATAGCTTTAAGCGCTTTAATAGGAATAGTAATAATATTAAACGAATAATTCCTTAGTCTCTTTTAAGCACTAAAAAAAGAAGACGCGCTTATTAAGCCTTAAGAAAAACCTTAACTATAAGCTAAGGATATAAGGAGATTTAACCTATTAAGACCTTTAAAAGTATCCTTTAATAAAGTTTAAGAAGATAATAAAGCTAATATATTTTAAGGAGTAAACCGTTTTATTAACTTTATCCGCCGAAACGCTAGTAAAGGTAAGGCCTATACGGACGAATTAGCTATTTAATTACCCCCCTGCCTTTAAGGAAGTGCGGCGGAATAGTATTCCGGGGACCTCTTAAAACTATAATAAGAAGAACTTAGCGAGCTTAGCGTTAAACTAAGCGGATAAATCTCCGCTTTATAAAAACGGTTCGGAATCCGCTTAAATATAGCGATATAAGCACTTAATAAAAAGCACTTTACTATTAAAGATATAATAATAAGATCCGACTTTAAGTCTTAGATATCGCGCTTACGATATAAAGCTAAGGCTACGCTTTACTAGCTAAACTACTTAACTATAATAATTTACTAAAAGCTAAACGTTTACTTATAAGAATCCTTATAACGTTTAGTAAGAAACGAGGATATAAATAAATAGATTAATAAATACGAGGAAATTCTTCCTTAGCTATAAGTTAAATATACTTAAGGATTTTAAAAGCACTTACTAGCGTAAAAGAAATAGGTTTAACCTATAAAAAGGTAAGGGCTAATTAGCTATAACTTATATATACTTAAAGAATAGTCCGGGACGCCCTAGCTATCTATTAAGGGCTCGCTAAGGCCGAGGGTTACGTTCTTTAACCGCTTACTAAAGACGGATATACTACGGGCCTTATAGCGCGCGCTAAGTTAAGAGAGAAATCCGCTTAAATAGCTAAGAACTTAAGCTAAGGTCCTCCGGCTTAAGAGAGAGGGGACCTTTAAGACTATATGCTTACTAACGCTAAAGCTAAAGCGGGCATACCCTGCGATTAAAAAAAGAACTATAGTAAAAACTAATAACTATTTAAGGGATAAAGAGTATAATATAGAAGGAGCTTAGTTAAATATTAATAAAAGCTTAAAGGAAACCGCAATCTATACTATAGTAAACTTAGTATAGGAGGCAGATAAAGCGTACGGATTTTATAGTAAAGTATTCCCCTTAAAAAATAAGCTTTACCGATATATTAAAGATAAATACCCCCTTAACCTTTACTAAGATATTGCTATATAAAGACGTAGCTTAGTATAGTAAGTAGTTATTTAAAAGCTATAAAGCGTTTAGATAGTTAAAGCTTCTTTTAATATCTAGCTATTAAACCTTAATAGGCCGTTATAATTTACTTATATATACTTACTAGTTTATAGAAAGGAAGGGCTTAAAGTAAGTATTAAAGCCTATATAGATATTAAGGTAGACTAAAGCCTTATTTAAGCCGACTTAGTAAAGACTTTTTAAGATATAACTATAAACTCCTCTTAATAAATTCTTATTTAAGAAGTAGAAAGAATAGCTATTATTAAATAAGCGGAATTTACCGCGTATATATTAAGAAGGCTAAACGGTAGCCTTATAGTTATAAAGGTAAAGATCGGCGCTTAGATAGTAAAACGCTTAGCAGATAATATATTACTAAGCTAAGACTTTTTAGTTCCTTATTAAAAGGACCTTATTAACTTTATATTAGTCTTATAAATCGGGGCCTATAAAAGGATTAAAGCCGAAGTTAAGATAGTTTAGCTAAGACTAGCGATACGTAAACGGGAAATCTGCTTAGTTACTATAACGATTCTAGCTAGTTCTAGCTACGCCTTACTTATATAAGTCTAGGCGCCGCTATTAAGGCGTAATAAAATATTTTTCCTAGATAACCTTAAGCTCGCTTAGATAATAATATAAGATTATAAGAGCTTTATAGCGATAAACTATTTTAAGGTACTATTAATACTCCGCTAAGGCTAAAAAGTAAGGATAATTATAGACCTCGATAAGTAGTTTAAGCTATATAAAGAGGTTAACGCTATTACTCCCTTAGCGGAAACCCTTATAGAAAATCCGTATAGAATAGACCCCGCTAAGGATATCCTATAAAAAGATCTTACTATAAACTATAAACTCGGAATCGGCTAAACTAAGGACCTACTTAAACTTACTATTAATAAGGGCGTCCGGATCTATACTAAAGACTTAAAATACGTATAAAAAGTCTAAGATATCCTTTAATCGTTTCCTTACCTTTAAAAAGACGAGGGGGTAGTATATATAAACGAATCTAAATATATATATATTCCTTTAGTAAAAGAATAGTAATATTAATAAGTCGTATTAAGATTATACCTATTAAGCGATAAAGATAAGAAGGTAGTAAATACGAAATTCGGCTAGCTAACCGCGTAAGGCCGATTAAAACGAGTTTATAAGCTAACCTTATTCGCGGCGCCGGTATTTATAGTATAGAAGATAGTAAACGGAAAGGAAAAAGGATAAGTAATTATAGACTTATAGGGGATTAACGCTATTACTACTTTAAACGCTTACTTAATCCCCCTTTAAAGCGATATAATTAAACGCCTTTAAGGAAAGAAGTTTATTAGTATTATAAACGTATAATCGTTTTTTTATTAGTTTTTAGTCTATTAAGACTACTAAGAAAAGTTTATAGTTATAAGCTATCGCGGGCTAAAAAGATTATTAGTAATACTTATAGGCTTTAAGAACTCCCCGGTATACGTTTAAAGGTTTATCGATAATATCCTCTATAGATACTAAGAATATACGGCGGCTTATATTAATAATATTATTATTTACTTTAATACGACTAAAGAATACCTTTAATATTTAAAGGCTATATTCCGCGCCCTTTATAACTATAATATTACCTTATCCGGACTAAAGTCCTTCTTAGCGTACTTATTAATATAGCTCCTAAGATTTTAGGTAGATACTATCGGCTTAATAAATATAGATAAACGTATATAAGCCTTAAAGGATATCGCGTTCTTAAAGAACTTTTAATAGCTTAAGAAATAGATTAGTCTTACTAAGTAGCTATACTATATAGTCTTATATTTCGCTAAGGAAGTTAATATTTTATAAAAACGAAAAATAGAGCTGCTTTAAGTAAGATAGGAAGAAGGAGTCCCTTTAAGGGGCTAAGGATAAGCTCGATATACTATAAAAGCCGCTTTTTAGCCTACTTAAAAAAAAGAAAAGGCCTTCGCGATTTAAACTAAAAAACTTACTAAGCCTTAAATAATCTATTACTTTAACCCCGCCCGATAACTATTTATTTAGATCGATATATCTTAAGAATATAAAGTAGCGGCTATAGCTTTTTACTTAAAAGAAGGCACGGAATAGGATAAAAAGACGCTACTAGCCTAGATTAAAGTCTAGCTTATTATTTACTTAAGCCGCGCCCTTTAAGGCGGAGAACCTTAATACTAGCTTATAGAACTTAAAGTAGCCGGTCTAGTATAAGCAGTATATAAGTTACGCACTATAGTACTATCTATAAAAACGCTATAAGTAGTCGTTTTTACTAACTATATAAGCACCTACAGAATTATATACTAAAAATCCCTATTCTTTACTAGTATAAAATTTAACGATAAGCTAGTCCTTACGTCTTAATACTTAAGCTAATTCCCGCTTAAGGTATACTATATCTTAAGCATTAAAAACGTTATACTAAACGCGCTTTTACGTTTACTATACTAAGATAATAGGCTAGTATCCCTAAACTAAGAAGGGGAATTAAAACGTATTTAAGAAGATAAGATAATAAACTACGTATTCCTTTACGCAAAAGCATTAATCGAATTACCGCTCCGCTAGAAAATAATCGACGGATATATAGAGGATATATAGTAGGTAAAAATTATAGTATAGCTTAACGATAAGAACGGGGTCTTTAGACTCCTATTCCTCCGGTCGTAGGGGTTACTATACTTTATAAAGAACGATAAACGCTAAAGACTATATATCCTTAAGACTTATACTAAGGAGATTGTTAAAGACGCTTACGCTAAATATTTTTATACTAGCCGCACTTATATATAGTAAGATCTATTTAAAAGCTTCTTAATCTTATAGCTTAGTAAATAAATAGATAAGGTTATAGATAGCTACGATACTTACTACTATAATTAAACTAACTAAAGTAAGACGCTAAGGTAGCTTATCTCGATTTAAAGCCCGCCGGTTTTATACTATATAATAGTAATAGACTTTATTACTAGGCTTTTAGTAGTTTAAGCTAAATAATCCTTATAAAAAGATCCTATAAAGAACTTCTTTAATACCTTACTAACTATAACTAATAAATTCTTAAAAATATATCTTTTTATTTTAAGCAATAATTAGTTTATAGCGGAAGACTAAAAATAAGCGTTATATATTAAACTACTCCGCGCTAACTAAGGGATTCCGAAAGGGATAATCTTTAACTAAGATATAAAGTTTACCTTAGCATTTTAGCGGACTTTATAGTAAGCCTTTAAATCGAAGCTTCTTATATTTACCACTTAGCACCTTTAAACTAATAGCTTATCGGAAAGGCAAAACTAAACTATAAAAATCGCGCTATGATTCTTTACCGCTAATTTTCTAGACTTACGCTAAACTAATATACTAATTGCCCTTTAGTTTAGCCTTAATAATTCCTTCTTTTTAGTAATTTACGCGGCCCTTAGTAAGCTTATTATAAAGATAAGAATAGATAATAGCTTTTAATTTTTTAGTAACTACTTATACTTACGAAACTAAGAGGTCTTATAAAAAAAAGTTAAGTTAGCTATTACTTACGCTTAAGCCGCTATAAAGAATAAATATAATAAAAAACACCGCTTGCTAAAATTTAAGCTAAGTAATTAAGTTTAGCTATAGCTTAGTAAAGGCTACTATATTGCGGATAGTAAACTAATAAAGCTTTAAGAAAAACATACTAAGCCGTTTAAAGTTACCGCTAAAGTAAGGTAGCTTATATACTAGCTAGATATAAAAAGGTCCCTTAATATTTATTTAGTTGTTTTAGTAATATAACTACGCTTAGTAAATAAGCTAGCTATATACTTAAGACTAGTTTAAGACGAAAAAATACTTTACTTAAACGAGTAAGAAGTAAAACGAATCTTATAAAGCTATATAATAAAAAAAGGTAGCGGAAAGCTAAAAAAGGAGTTGTTTATAGCCTAAAAAGGCTAGCTAAGTAGCTATAACTTATAAGTAAACGAAAAAGCGGTCTTCTTACTAAAAATCGTAAAAGCCTTTAAAAAGGCATAAAAAAAGTTAGCTACTTAAGTAGTTTAAATAAAAGCATAATACGCGGCCCTTATAACTTAATACGAAACTCTTAAACTAAGAGAATTAAGTAGTTAGGCCTAAGCATAAGACTTAAAAGCTACTATAGGTTATAAAAAACTATAACTTACTACGCTTAAGGTAATTAGTTATTTTAATAATAATATACTGCCGTTTACTTTAAGTAATAAGGCCTTTTTAGCTTTATAGTATACCTATTTAAATTTTCTCCGCCGCTTGCCCTTTCTCCTTTTCCTTTTTCTTTTTATAATTATATTTCCCTTTACCGCTAGCTATAGCCCGCTATACCTTACTTACTTTTATATATATAACCTTTTTTACTTTAAGCCTACGATCTTTATACTCTTATTTTACGTCTTTTTATTATTTAACGTCTTTTATAGCTAAGATTAGCTATTTTATAACTACTTTTTTAGCTTACTCTCTTATAAGCCTTTATGCCTTTAATATAAAGGATATAAGCAAGCGCTTAAGCTTTATAGAAATAAGGCGGCTATCCTTTATAGCTTTAAGTCCCTTAGCGAGAGTTAAAACCTTTAAGTTTAAGCTTTTATATAAACCTACGCCGCTTTTTATAGCCGCGCCTAAGCTAATAGATTTAACTTAAACTATAGTACTATAAAGGACGGCCTATACTACCCTCTTTAAATAAACGTCTTGCTTTTTAGCTTTATACTATAGCGTAGTTTAAATAGCCGGTTTTATAATAACTTAGCTATACCTCCCGCTTAGCTCTTACTATTTAAAAGCCCCCGCCGCCTATATATTTTTTAAGGTATAGCTAAAAATCTTTATTAGCGGAATAACTAGCTAATACTTAACGCCCTTAAGTTAGCTAACCTCGCTATAGTCTTAAGATTTATAGTAGCCGCTATAGTTAGCGGAAACCCGCTTTAGCTAAACGATTAAAACGACGTCCGCGTTATCCTTAACTATATATTTAAGGCTTAGCTTAACTAGTTTATAGCCGGGTTTATAGCGCCGTGTTAAGCTACTATAGCTAAAACCCTATCTTGCTTTATACGTAGTCTAGCCTATACTATAAAATCCCCTTTTTAGCTTATAGCCGCTATAAGCCTTAAGGACTTATTTAGTCTTACTTAGCGAACGCTCTTTCTGCCCGCCGCTATGCTTAGCCCGGCTATATAAAGGCGTACGAGCGCCTTACTATAGTTTATCCGCTATCTTTCTTTAACCGGAGGAGATAGCGATAACTAGCCTTACGATATATTCCGCCGCTTAATCTTATAAGAGCCGCTAGTAGTAATTAATATAATTCTTAACGGGCCCGGCTTCGCGGGCTTATACTTTAGCGATAAGATTATAATAATTAGGAGTTTCTGCCTAGCTATAAACTACGCTAAGTTTTACTTATAAGCCGGCGAAAAGTCTAAACGCGACTTAACTTTAACCTAAGTAATAAAATTCCTAGGCTTTAATATCCGCCTTATTAGCTATACTAATTACGCGCTTTATATTTTCGCTTTTAAGGCCCCCTCCGTAAAGAGGTTTTTTAAGACTATTAAGCACGTTTAAAACCTTAAGAGCAAGGAGTTAAGCATTAAGGCTATTAAGGACCTTATTACCCGCTTTTAAGTAAGAATATAAAAGTTTAATACCTTAGTGCTAACTATACTTATTAATATTAATAGGATAGCCTACCTTTACCTTAATACTTTCTTAATAGCTAAACGCGCGTTAGTTAGTAGAAAGGCGTAGGTAATAGCGCCGCGTAAGAAGGATAATAAGTTAAAAAGCCCGGCGATAAAGAGCGGGGGATAACTATAATAGCGGTAGTAAGTAAGATATAATATCTTGCTTATAGGCGGCTTATAAAGCTAGTAAGTAGTATAGGAAATTTAGCGGAGGATTAAAAAACGGCGTAAAAAGGTAAGTAAGATAATAATATAAGATAAAGCCTAAATAAAGCTAGTCTTTTATACCGTGTCCCGCTAAGGAATTTAAGTATTCCTTAACGCGGAAACTCCTTATTACTTAATAAGTGCCCGGACGCACGCCTTAAAGAAAAGTCGGAAATATTTACTATAAGTTTTAACTAAATACGCTAATCGCCTCGATAAAGACGAAGATATATAATTAAATAAGAGGTAAGGATTTATAATAAAAGCCGCTTATTAGCTATCTTAAGCTACTTAGTTACTATTAGCTAAGTAAGCCGAAAAAACTATTAAAAGGATAAAGATAGCGCACTACTAATATAGTGCGAAGACGCTACTATAAAGCTATTACTTAGCGCCCCCTTTACTTTATTCTTACTTTAAACTAATAAAGATATTAGCTTTTCTTTTTTACTTAAGGGAGTTATTATAAAATTTAGATAGCTACGCTTAAACTCCTAACTTTACTTTAAAGGAGCCTTAAAAAACCCTGCGATAAGAACGCTTAAAGCATATACTATAAAGGCTCGCTTAAGGAGATACGATAAATATTACTAGTTAGACCTTACTAAGGTTTTTAAGATATAACTATAAAGGGTTAAGAGCCTACTTAACAATAGTTTATAATATCTTTAACTTTAGGAAATACTATAGAAACTACTAAGCGGATTCCGCTACTATTTTTAAGGGATTTTTAAGGATTTCCGCGGGATATCTTAATTATAATTTAACCCGTTTTTAACTATAAAAGCACCTTAAAAGATATAGGATAAACTTTTCTACGAGTTTTAAGGGATATCTAAGGATATTTAAGGGATTTTCTTAACTATAATCTATAGTATTTCTAACTAAGCTTATACTTAGTTTATTAGGCGATTTTATAAGGGTATCTACGGTTTATCTACGTACTATAGATAGTATAGTTAAAAATCCTTAAAATTAGCTTAAAAAACTAAGTATAAAATAGCTAGCTATGCCTTTAAGAATAAATAAGCTTTTTACTATTTCTAAACCCCTATATACGTTTATATACGGTAATTAGTCCGTTATACCGGCTTAATTAGCGGTAATTAGTTTATAGTACTAGCCTTAACTAGCGGTAATTAGTCCGTAGTACTAGCCCTAACTAGCGGTAATTAGTCCGCGCCCTATCCCTTTATACTTACGCTATAAGGCGTAGTATACGCGCTTAATATAAAATTAAAAGCATCCGTTTTTAACTTTAATTGCTTTTTTATATTATAGGTATTTAATATAAGTTCTTTAATAAGTAATTCTTTAATATTTTTAAAAGCTTCGTTTACTTTTAAGTTTTACTTAAAAAGATCCGTTTTACCTTTTTTTAATATAGATAATATCGGTATATTTATTTAAGAAAAGTCCGATATAAAATTCCTATAATAATTTATTTATCTTATAAAGCTTTAAACTTCCTTAATCTTTATAGGAATTAGCTAATCTTAAATTATAAAAATCTTCTATAAGTCTATCCTTATATAAAAAAAAGTAATTATATGCCCTAAGAATTTTACTTCTTATATATAAAAGCTGTATTGCTTTAATAAAATATATAAGCTAGCTTTTCTTAATGCTTTTAGCACTATATTAACTTCTTTATAGTGTTGCTTTAGTATATTAAAATAAATAATTATATTATCTAGATAAGCCGTGTAAAAACGGTTTAAATAAGGATTTAATAAACTATTAATTCTCTTTTAAAAGGTTGCGGGCATATTAGTTAATCCTAAAGTTAAAACTAAAAATTTACAAAGTCCGTATTACGTTCCGAAGACTGTTTTAAATTCGCCTCCTTCTTTAATACGTATTTAGCTATAAGCAGATTTAAGGTTAACTTTAGTATACTACTACTTATTAGCTAGTCTATCTCTTATTTAGCTTATAAGAGGTAACGTAGTTAAGTCCTTTATTATATCGTTATTTAATTCTTTAAAATCGATATAAAGTTAAGTTTTTTCTTAAGCTTTACTATTTTTATAAGTAAATAACATAAGAGCTCTATATTCTAATTTAGACTCTTTAATATAACCGTTTTATAGGTTTTTATTAATATATTCTTTTAATTACTTTAAATACTTCTTATTTAAGTTATATATCTTATAAAATCTAAGCGTAGAGCGTTTTTTTAACTTAATTTCGTAATCTTAACTGCCTTATAGTAGTAGTTTATCTTTAAGTAGCGGCCTAAATATATTAAAATACCTCCTTAGCATATTTCTAGATATTTTTAAATTACGATCCTTAGGGTGTTTTAAGTTAATAATACATTTTAAACGTCTTATATACTACATTCGTCTTTAAGGTGCTTTAAATTTATAGTACCTTTTTAATACTATAAGCTCTTTTTATATATCTTATTCTTAATCTTTTTCTTATTCCGTTTCTTAATCTTATCTTTCTTTTTTAGGTATTGCTACTTAATATCCTTTAAGGTATTTTATAAACTTTCTCTTAATAAATTATAAGTAGCTTTATAATTATCTCCGGGGCTTTTAGTTTTATTACTAAGGTTTAGCATTGTCTTTATATATATTATACTAGTCGTGATAGTATTATCTTTTATCGTATTAGTCGTTTTATTGTTTTTCGTTACGATATCTATAAATACGATATTAATATTTATATAAGAAGCTTTAATATCCTTATTATTGCTATTCCTTATATAGTTATCGTTAGCTATTAACGTATTAAAATTATTTAAGGGTTTTGTTTTAAGGTTGTCCTTTCTTAAACTATAAAGAGAAATATTTAAGGTATTATTTTTAAGCCTTAAAAAGCCTTTATCCTAATTTATTATAAGATTATATTTCCGTAAAAAGGGTATTCTTAATATAATATTATAGCTAATAGCTAAGACGTTAAAAGAATCTTTAAAGTTATAAATCCTAATCGTATACTTAAAAGAATTAGTCTTATAAGGAAGTAAAGTATACTCTCCCGCGGCGAATAATACTACGCCTTATAGTATAAGGATAGGGGGATAAGGCGCGGACTAATTACTGCTAGTTAAGGCCGGTACTACGGACTAATTACCGCTAGTCGGGGCCGGTACTACGGACTAATTACCGCTAGTTAGGCCGGTATAACGGACTAATTACTATATATAAACGTATATAAGGGTTTAGAAATAGTAAAAAGCTTATTTATTCTTAAAAGCATAGCTAGCTACTTTATACTTAGTCCTTTAAGCTAATTCTAAGGATCTCCGACTATACTATCCGTAGTACGTAAAATAAACTATAGATATCCTTATAGAATCGCTTAATAAACTAAGTATAAGCTTAATTAAAAACACTATAAACTATAATTAGGGAAATCCCTTAAATATCCTTAAATATCCCTTAAAAATCGCGATAAGGTTTATCTTATATCTTCTAAGGTGCTTTTATAATTAGAAATAAGTCGAATTATAGTTAAGATATCCCGCGGAAATCCTTAAAAATCCCCTAAAGATACCGGCGGAATCCGCTTAATAGTTTTTATAGTATCTCCCTTTATTAAAGACGTCGTAAACTATAGTTAAGTAGGCTCTTAACCCTCCGTAGTTATATCCTAGAAACCTTAGCGGGGTCCGACCGGTAATATTCGTTATATCTCCTTAGGCGAGCCTTTATAATACGTGCTTTAAGCGTTCTTATCGCGGGGTTTTATAAGGCTTCCTTAAAAGTAAAGTAAGGAGTCCGGGCATAGCCGTTTAGATTTCGTAATAACTCCCTTAAGTAAGAAAGAAAAGCTAATATCCTTATCGGTTTAAAGTAAGAATAAAGTAAAGGGGGTGCTAAGTAATAGCTTTATAGTAGCGTCTTTATACCGTATTAATAGTACGCCGTCCTTATCCTTTTAATAGTTTTTTCGGCCTATTTAGCTAATAGTAGCTAAGTAACTTAAAATAGTTAGTAGGCGGCTTTATCGTAGCTCCTTACCTCGTATTTAGTTATATAGCTTTATCCTTATTAAGGCGATTAGTACGTCCGGCTAAAACTTATAGTAAAGTTTTCCGACTTTCCTTTAAGGCGTATATTTAGGCCCTTATTAAGCAGTAAGGAGTCTCCGCGCTAAGAAATACTTAAGTTCCCCGGCGGGATATATTATAAGAGACTAGCTTTATTTAAGCCTTATCTTATATTATTATCCTACTTACCTTTCTTACGCCGTTTTTAATCCTCCGCTAAGTCTCCTGTTTTACTTACTAGCCTTATAGGCCGCCTATAAGCGAGATATTATATCCTACTTACTACCGCTATTATAGTTATACCTTGCTCTTTATCGCTAGGCTTTTTAACTTATTATCTTTTTTACGCGGCGCTACTACTTATACTTTTCCGCCGACTAACGCGCGTTTAGCTACTAAGAAGATATTAAGGTAAAGGTAGGCTATCCCGCTAATATTAATAGGTATAGTTAGCACCGGGGTATTAAACGTCTATATTCCTACTTAAAAGCGGGTAATAAGGTCCTTAATAGTCTTAGTGCTTAACTCCTTACTCTTAAGGTTCTAAATATACTTAATAGTCTTAAAGAACCTCTATATAAAGGGGGCCTTAAAGGCAAGAATATAAAGCGCATAGTTAATATAGCTAATAAGGCGGATATTAAAGCCTAAGAACTTTATTACTTAAGTTAAAGTTAAGTTACGTTTAAACTCTTTACGGGCTTATAAGTAGAACTTAGCGTAGTTTATAGCTAGGCGGAAACTCTTAATTATTATAATCTTATCTCCGAAGTATAGGCCTATAAAGCTAAGTCTATTAAGGATTATATCGGTTACTACTAGCAGCTCTTATAAGATTAAGCGGCGGAATATATCGCGAGGCTAGTTATCGCTATCTCCTCCGGTTAAGGAAGGACGGCGGATAAACTATAGTAAGGCGCTCGTACGCCTTTATATAGCCGGGCTAGGCGTAGCGGCGGGCGGAAAGAGCGTTCGCTAAGCGGGACTAAATAGGTCCTTAAAGCTTATAGCGGCTATAGGCTAAGAAAGGGATTTTATAGCATAGGCTAAACCGCGTATAAAACGAGAAAGGGTTTTAGCCGTTATAGCTTAAAACGCCGCTATAAACCCGGCTATAAACTAGTTAAGCTAAGCCTTAAATATATAATTAAGGATAGCGCGGATATCGTTTTAGTCGTTTAGCTAAAGCGGGTTTCCGCTAGCTATAGCGGCTACTATAGATCTTAGGACTATAGTAAGGTTAGCTAACCTTAAAGCGTTAAGTATTAGCTAATTATTCCGTTAATAAAGATTTCCGGCTATACCTTAAAAAATATATAAGCGGTAAGGGCTTTTAAATAGTAAGAGCTAAGCGGGAGGTATAGCTAAGTTACCGCGAAACCGGCCGTCTAGACCTCGCTATAGTATAAAGCTAAGAGGCGAGTCGTTTAAGTTAAGTATTTAAAGAGGGTAGTATAGGCTATCCTTTATAGTACCGTAGTCTAAGTTAAATCTATTAGCTTAGGCGCGGCTATAAAAGGCGGCGTAGGTTTATATAGAAGCTTAAACTTAAAGGTTTTAACTCTCGCTAAAGGACTTAAAGCTATAGAGAATAGCCGCCTTATTTCTATAAAGCTTAAAGGCTTGCTTATATCCTTTATATTAAAGGCGTAAGGGCTTATAAGAGAGCGGGCTAAAGAAGTAATTATAAAATAGCTAATCTTAGCTATAAGAGACGTTAAACGATAAAAAGACTTAAAACGGGAGTATAAGGATCGTAGGCTTAAGGTAAAGAAGGTTATGCGTATAAGAGTAAGCAAGGTGCGGCGGGCTATAGCTAGCGGTAAAGGGAAATATAGTTATAAAAAGAAAAAAGGAAAAAAGAAAGGGCAGGCGGCGGAGAGAATTTAAATAAGTATACTATAAAGCTAAAAAAGCCTTATTACTTAAGGTAAACGGCGGTATATTATTATTAAAATAACTAATTACCTTAAGCGTAGTAAGTTATAGTTTCTTATAACTTATAGTAGCTTTTAAGTCTCGTGCTTAGGCTTAACCGCTTAATTTTCTTAGTTAAAGAGTTTCGTATTAAGTTATAAAGGCCGCGCGTTATGCTTTTATCTAAACTACTTAAGTAGCTAACTCCTTTTATGCTTTTTCGAAGGCTTTTATAATCTTTAGTAAGAAGATTGCTTTTTCGTCTACTTACGAGTTATAGCTACTTAGCTAGCCTTTTTAAGCTATAAAGAACTCCTTTTTTAGCTTTCCGCCGCCTTTCTTTATTATATAGCTTTATAAGATTCGTTTTACTTCTTACTTATTTAAGTAAGGTGTTCCTTTATCCTAAACTAGTCTTAGGCGTATAGCTAGCTCGTCCGCTAAGCGTAGTTATACTACCGAAACGACTAAATAAATATTAAAAGACCTTTTTATATCTAACTAGTATATAAGCTATTTTACTTTAGTAGTAACCTTAAACGGCCTAGTGCGTCTTTCTTAAAGCTTCGCTAGTCTACCGTCCGTAATATAGTAGCCTTTACTAAGTTATAGCTAGACTTAATCGCTAGGCTTAAATTTTAGCAAGCGGTATTTCTTATCGTATTTATCCTTTATAGCGTCCTAAGTATAAGCGATAGCTAACTTAGCTTTTTCTTATAAGACTTCTCGGTTTTATAGGTATAAGTAGTTACTTAAAAACTAAAGGCCGTTATTTATTCTTATCCTTATAATAAGCTTACTAAAGGCCGCGTAAATTACTAAGAAGAAGGAATTATTAAGGCTAAACTAAAAGGCGACTAGCATATCGGTCTAGCGTAGGTCTAGGAAATTAGCAGTAAAGAATTATAGCGCGATTTCTACGGTTTAGTTTCGCCTTTTTAATAGGCCGTTAGTTTAAGGGTGCTAAGCGGTAAATATAAAAAGCTTCGATCTAAAAGTTTACTATAAGGTCCGCTAAAATGCTAAGGTAAACTTTACGTCTTAGTTAGAGATTATCCCCTTTAAAATCCCTTAGTTAGCGCGAAGTAGTTTAGTATATAACGCTCGTGCTTAGTCTTTTGCTATAAACTAGTTATTGCTTAAGATAAGGAGATATATTTTTAAGAATTTATCGGTTATAGTTAGTAAGGTATTAAAAAAGTTCTTTATAGGATCTTTTTATAGGGATTATTCGGCTTAAACTACTAAGAGCTTAATAATAAAGTCTATTATTATTATATAGTATAGAACTAGCGGGCTTTAAATTAGGATAAGCTATCTTAGCGTCTTGCCTTAATCGGTTTAGTTATAGTAATAAGCATTATAGCTATCTACGACCTTATCTATATATCTACTAAGCCGTAGGATTAAGAAGCTTTTAAATAGGTCTTACTATATATATATATAGCCGGTATAAAAGTATTTAGTATAAGCGTATTTAACGATCTCCTTAGTATAGGTCTTAAGGATATATAGTCTTTAGCGTCCGTCGTTCTTTATAAAGTATAGCAACCCCTATAACTAAAGGAATAAAAGTCCGGGGACCCCGTCCTTATTGCTAAGTTACGCTATGATTTTTACTTACTATATATCTTCCGTATATCTATCGATTATTTTTTAGCGGAGCGGCAATTCGATTAATACTTCCGCGTAAAGGAATATATAGTCCGTTATCTCGTCTTCTTAAATACGTTTTAATTCCCCTTTTTAGTTTAAGGATACCGGCTTATTATCTTAGTATAGTAAATATAAAAGCGCGTCCGGTATAACGTTTTTAACGCTTAAGATATAGCATACCTTAAGCGGGAATTAGCTTAAGTATTAAGACGCGAGGACTAGCTTATTATTAGATTTTATACTAATAAAGAATAAGGATTTCTAGTATACGATTTTATAAGTGCTTATATAGTTAGTAAAGATAACTACTTATAGCGTTTTTACGGATAGTACTATAGTGCGTAGCTTATATACTGCTTATACTAAACCGGCTACTTTAAGTTCCGTAAGCTAATATCTAGGTTCTCCGCCTTAAAAAGCGCGGCTTAAGTAAACAATAAGCTAGACTTTAGTCCGGGCTAGTAGCGTCTTTTTATCTTATTCTATGCCTTCTTTTAAGTAAAAAGCTATAGCCGCTACTTTATATTCTTAGGATATATCGATTTAGATAAATAGTTATTAAGCGGGGTCGAAGTAGTAAATCGTTTAAGGCTTAGTAAGTTTTTTAGTTAAAATCGCGAAGGCCTCTTTTTCTTTTAAAGTAGGCTAAAAAGCGGCTTTCGCGGCGTATTAAGCCCGTCCTTAGCCCTTTAAAAGGACTCCTTCTTCTTATCCTACCTAAAGCAGCTTTATCTTTCGTTTTTATAGGATATTAACTTCTTTAGCAAAATGCGAGACCGTATAGCGTAGCTACTTAGTAAGGCCAATCTATTTCTTAAGCTATTAAAGGTTTTTTAAGAACGCGATATCCTTTAAGGCTTATACGCGTTTGTTTATATTTATTAAGCCGATAGCGTCTACCTTAAATCTAAGGAGCTATATAGATAAGTACGCTAAGAAGGACTTTAGTCCGGATAAGGTAATATTATAGTCGTAAAAGGCGCGGAATACGGCCTTTAAATATTAAAGGTGTTCTTTAGCTATATCGGAGTAGATAATAATATTATCGATATAGGCCGCTACGTATTCTTAGTATCTACGGAGGACGTTATCGATAAACCTTTAAACGTATGCCGGGGAGTTCTTAAAGCCTATAAGTATTACTAGTAATCTTTCTAGCCTGCGATAGCTTATAACTATAAACCTTTCCCGGTAGTCTTAATAAACTAAGAACTAATAAAAAAACGATTATATATTTACCGCACTAATAAACTTCTTTCCTTAAAGGCGTTAAATTATATCGCTTTAAAGGGGCATTAAGTATACGTTTAGGGTAATAATAGCGTTAATCCCCCGTAAGTCTACGATTACTTATCCTTTTTCCTTTTTATTTACCGTCTTTTATACTACGAATACTAGCGCCGTAAATAGGGTTAGCCCGTAAACTTATTTTAATCGGCCTTATACGGTTAGCTAGCCGAATATTATATCTATTACTTTCTTATCTTTATCGCTTAATAAGTATAATCTTAATACGACTTATTAGTATTGCTATCCTTTTATTAAAAGAATGCGTATATATTTAGATTCGTTTATATATACTACTCCTTTATCCTTTTAAAGGTAGGGAAACGATTAAAGGATATCTTAAACTTTTAATACGTATTTTAAGTCTTTAGCGTAAATCCGGACGCCCTTATTAGTAGTAAGTTTAAGCAGGTCCTTAGTTCGGCCGATTCTAAGTTTATAGTTTATAGTAAGATCTTTTTATAGGAAGTCTTTAGTAGGGTCTATTCTATCCGGATTTTCTATAAAGGCTTCCGCTAAGGGAGTAGTAGCGTTAACTTCCTTATATAGCTAGAACTACTTATTAAGGTCCGTGATTATCCTTACCTTTTAGCCTTAGCAAAGTACTAATAGTTCCTTAAAATAGTTTATCGCTATAAAGCTTATATAATTCTATATTATTATCCGGGCGAGCTTAAGGTTATTAAGGAAAAATATTATATTACGCCTTAATAGCGGCGCCCGGACTTATATAGGTAAGGCGTAGCTAAAACGAGCTAAAATCGTTATAGTAATTAAGTAGATTACCTATTTACATATCGCTAGTCTTAGCCGGACTATCTTAACTTCGGCTTTAATCCCTTTATAGGCCCCGATTTATAAGACTAACATAGAGTTAATAAGGTCCCTTAAGTAAAGAACTAAAAAGTCTTAGCTAAGCAATATATTAGCCGTTAAGCGTTTTACTATTTAAGCGCTAATCCTTACTTTTACGACCGCGAAGCTACTATTTAGCCTTCTTAGTATATAAGCGGTAAATTCCGCCTATCTAATAGTAGCTATTCTTCCTACTCCTTAAATAGGAATTTGTTAAGAGGAGTTTATAGTTATGTCTTAAAAAGTCTTTACTAAGTTAGCTTAAATAAAGCTTTAGTCTGCCTTAGTATCCGCATAGGCTTTAATGCTTATCTTAGGCCCTTTTTTTCCGTAGATTAATAAGCGTATATAGGTAAATCATCACGGCCTATTAAGGTTTAACGGCTAGACGTTAAGGGAAGCCTTAACTATTTAAACGCTTTATAGCTTTTAAATAACTACTTACTATACTAAGCTATATCTTTATATAGCAACGTCTCGGTTAAGGTTAAGGGGGTATTTATCTTTAATATATTAATAAAGCTTATTCTTTAAGGGGAATGCTTCGCTATAAAATCCGCACGCTTTATCGGCCGCCTATACTAAGTCTGCTATAGTATAAATCACGGTTTCCTTTAAGCTTTTATCGGTATCTAACTAAGCTCCTTTTATATTATACTCTTTATCCTTTAAATAGTCGTTAGTCTTTACTATAGTTCCTTCCTTAGTCGCGGGGTATGCCCGTTTTAGCTTTAGCGTTAGCGAGTATATAGTCTTAATAGTCCTTTTTCTCTTAGGCCGAATAACCTTAACTCGTATTCTTAGCTATTTAAGCGGGTTTCTTCTTTAATTTAGCGAGCGCTATAAGGCCTAAGGTATATCCGTCCTTGCTAGGCGGTCTAAAAACATAACCCTTAGTCCTAGCGAGCCTTTAATAAATAGCTAAGGCGTCCCGGACTATCCTTTAAGTATATATAGGGTACGGCTAATCGGCCCTCGCCTTTTTATAAGTTAGACTTATTTCTTTCGCGCTAGTAAGTGCTTTTAAGATCCTTAAGTATATTTAACTTATAGCTAAAGAAGAATTTCCTTATATTCGTTAATCTATTTATTAATATCCTCGTTTTTTATTAAGCGTCGTAGAGATTCTTATAAGTAGATATCTAGCTTTTAATAAATTACTATAGTTAAATAGTCTAGCTAGTAAAGCGCGGCCTTAGCTTTATATTATAAGCATGATATTTAAGACTTAAAGTTAGATCTTACTACTATATCTTTAATAGTAAAGTGCTCTTTATTAAGTGCTTATATTACTATATCTAAGCGGATTCCGAACCGTTTTTATAAGGCGGATATTTATTAGCTTAGTTTAATACTAAGCTTACTAAGTTCTTCTTATTATAGTTCCGAAAGGTCCCCGGAATACTATTCCGCCGCACTTTCTTAAAGGAAAGAGGGCAATTAAATAGCTAATTCGTTTGCGTAGGCCTCGCCTTTACTAGCGTTTCGGCGGATAAAGTCGATAAAACGGTTTACTCCTTAGAACGTACTAGCCTTATCGTCTTCTTAAACTTCGTTAAAGAATGCTTTTAAAGGTCTTAATAGGTTAAATCTCCTTATATCCTTAGCTTATAATTAAGGTTTTTCCTAGGGCTTAGTAAGCGCGTCTTCTTTTCTTAGTACTTAAAGGAGACTAAAGAATTATTCGTTTAATATTACTACTATTTTTACTAAAGGGCTTAAGGCTATACTTAGTCTTAATATCTACGCGCTTAGTATAAATAGGTTTAGCTTACTAAAAGTATCGCTTACCGCGTCCTCGTTGTTTATTATTAAGGTCTTAGTCTTAATACTCTTACTAAGTGCTTAACTTTTTATTTTATACGCGTCCCGGAATCCGGTACGCTATAAGGCCCCCGGCGTAGGAGGCTCGTTTTTATTAATTAAAAGTCCCGAAAATGCCTTAGTTAGCGCGGCTATAGCGGATAAGGCTAAATAGTAATACTAAACTAAGAAACTACTAAGTATCCTTTAAAGCGGATTTCCGGTTAAGGCTCTTAAGCTAAACTTTATTAGTAGTATATAATAAAAATATCCGCTAAGCTTATTATCTTAAGGAAAGAGTGACTTTATCGTAAGCTTAATTTAAAGGGTATTTAGTAAATAGGGAGCTAGATAGTTTTAAGGTCGGCTTATCTTTACTTTTTCTATTTAAAGGATAATTAATCTATTTAAGTAATACCGAATTTAGTTTACTTAATTATATAGATTTTATCGTTTTATAGTTTATTTTTCGTTAGTATTTTAAAAAGCGGATTGCCTTTTAAAGGGTAGTAGTTTTAGCTTAGCTAAGCGGGACTTATTTTACGTCTTATTTAGCTCTATAGGCTATTGCGGTATAGTACCTTAAAAAGGGGTAAAGGAGATTATTAAACTAGTATGCTTAGTAGGCCGCGGCCTCTTCCGCTTTTACGGCCTACTTATCTTAAAGTTTTATTATAAGCGCGTTAAGGAAAAGGTACTTATTATTAAGGTTAAACTTAAAGGCTAATAAGAGCTTCTTACTAAAGAAAATATCGTTCGGTATTTAACTTCTTATAGGATAAGTACTTAATCGTGCGATATAGTCGCTTTTAGCTTAGTAGATATTTAAAGGATTTCCGTTTAAATAGGTAGGAATTACTACTATTTACTACGCCTTATAATATAAGGATAAGGGGATAGGGCGCGGACTAATTACCGCTAGTTAAGGCTAGTACTATAGACTAATTACCGCCGGTTAAAGCTAGTACTATAGACTAATTTCCGCCGGTTAAGCCGGTATAATAAACTAATTACTATATATAAACGTATATAAAGGTTTAAAAATAGTAAAAAGCTTATTTATTTTTAAAGGTATAGTTAGCTACTTTATACTTAGTTCTTTAAGCTAATTTTAAGGATCTCCGACTATACTATCTATAGTACGTAGAATAAACTATAAATATCCTCGTAAAATCGCTTAATAAACTAAGTATAAGCTTAGTTAAAAATACTATAAACTATAATTAGGGAAATCCCTTAAATATCCTTAAATATCCCTTAAAAATCGCAGTAAGGTTTATCTTATATCTTCCGGGGTGCTTTTATAGTTAAAAATAGGTCGAACTATAGTTAAGATATCCCGCGGAAATCCTTAAAAATCCCTTAAAGATATTAACGGAATCCGCTTAATAGTTTCTATAGTGTCTCCTTTAGTTAAAGATATCGTAAACTATAGTTAGGTAGGCTCTTAACCCTCCGTAGTTATATCCCGGAAACCTTAGCGGGGTCCGATTAGTAATGTTCGTTATATCTCCTCGGGCGAGCCTTTATAGTGCGTGCTCCGGGCGTTCCCGTTATAGGGTTTTATAGGGCTTCCTTAAAAGTAAAGTAAGGAGTCCGGGCGTGGCCGTTTAGATTCTATAATAAATAAGCTATATATAGTATAAATAACACGCGATATAAATACTTTAAAATATAAATTAAATCTGCTATAGAATTCTATATACTATATATATTTCTTTATACTATTTTATGTATTTATAAGTAAGATATAGGTAGATTAAGAAGAGGTATATAAGGAGAATATATATATAATCCGTGCTAAGTCGCTACGCTACCTCGTATTTCTTATAGAATTAATCCCTAGGCTTATAAATATAATATTAACTTAAAAATAGCGATTAGCCTACTATATATAACTATGCTAAATAGGGGGCTCTTTTTTAATCTACTTAAGTTACTAATAGCTTAAGAATTGTCTATATAAGGAGGCCTTAGTCCCCCCTTTACCTTAAATAGATTATAAACCTTATATATATATATCTTACCTATTTCTTTACCTTTTCACACACTCTTTATATCTCTATAATCCCCTTACTTATAGTTATATACTTACTTTCCTCTACACCCTTTTGCTCCTTAACTAGTTATAAGCCCGGCTTCCTTTTAAGCCGGACTTACCCCCGATCCCTACCGACGTTTTTCTAACTATTACGTTATTAGAAAATTCTAGCAAAACTCTTTCCTACTTCCTATATAATAGCATCTACTAAGCGTATTTTCTTAGAAATTTCCCCTCTATATTATTAGACTCAGTTCCTTAGTTTTCTTACTCTCTCCTTCTTTTTATACCTTATGTTTTTATAACTATATTTTTAGGACTATATCGAACATAAAAAATCGTTGAAAATTCTCGCTCTCCGTAATAAGAAATGCACTTTTAAACACGTTTTGCCCTATATCTTTCAGAACTTTTTATTATATCCTTTAACCGATATCTCTTTAATTAATATTTCTTTTTCTTACTCCTCCTTTTTAATAGATTTGTTTACTAAAATACTTCTCGAAACAATTTATAAAAAATGTATACTACGCCTTATAGCATAAGGATAAGGGGATAAGGCGCGGACTAATTACCGCTAGTTAAGGCCGGTACTACGAACTAATTACCGCTAGTTAGGCCGGTATAACAGACTAATTACCGCATATAAACGTATAGAGGGGTTTAAAAATAGTAAAAAGCTTATCTTTTTTAAAGGTATAGCTAGCTACTTTATACTTAATTTTTTAAGCTAATTTTAAGGATCTTTAACTATACTATCTTTCCGTTTATCGTTAGTATATAGATAAACCGTAGATATCCTTATAGAATTACTTAATAAACTAAGTATAAGCTTAGTTAAAAATACTATAAACTATAGTTAAGGAAATCTCTTAAATATCCTAAGATATCCCTTATAAATCGTAGTAAAGTTTATCTTATATCTTTTAAGGTGCTTTTATAATTATAAATATATTAAACTATAGTTTAGATATCCTATAAAAATCCTTAAATATCTCTTAAAAACATTAATAAAGTCCGCTTATTAGTTTTTATAATGTCTTTAATAGTTAAAAATATTATAAACTAGAATTAAATAAGCTCTTAAGCCTTTATAGTTATATCTTAAAAACCTTAATAAGGTCCGACTAGTAATTTCTATTATATCTCCTTAAGCGAGCCTTTATAATATATGCTTTAAGCGTTTTTATCTCGGGGTTTTTTAAGGCTTCTTAAAGGTAAAGTAAGGAGTTTAAGCGTAGCTATTTAAATTCCATAATAACTCTCTTAAATAGAAAAGAAAAGCTAATATCCTTATTAGTTTAAAGTAAAAATAAAGTAAAGAGGGCGCTAAATAATAGCTTTATAGTAACGTTTTAACTCTATATTAGTAGTATACTATCTTTATCCTTTTAATAGTTTTTTCGGCCTATTTAGCTAATAGTTGTTAAGTAGCTTAAGATAGTAAGTAAGCAGCTTTATTAAAAATTCTAATTACTTATTTAGTTATATATCTTTGTTTTATTAAAGCAATTAATATATCCGGCTAGAACTTATAATAAGGTTTCTAACTCTCTTTTAAGTATATATTTAAGTACTTATTAGGTAGTAAAAAGTCTTTACGCTAAAGAATATTTATCTTTTATAGCGGGATATATTATAAAATACTAAAGTTATTTAAGCCTTATCTCGTATTATTATCTTACCCTTTTTTTATACTGTTTTATTCCACCGCTAAGTTTTTTATATTACTTATAAACTTTATAGGCCGCTTATAAGCAAGATATTATATCTTACTTATTATAGCTATTATAGCTATCCCCTGCTTTTTATCGCTAGGCTTTTTAACTTATTGTCCTTTTTATATAGCGCTACTACTTATACCTTTCCGCTAACCGATATACGTCTAGCTACTAATAAGGTATTAAGGTAAAGGTAAGCCGTCCCGCTAATATTAATAAGTATAGTTAATACCGGGGTATTAAACGTCTATATTCCCACTTAAAAGCGGGTAATAAGGTTTTTAATAGCCTTAATACTAAACTTCTCGCTTTTAAGGTTTTAAATATATTTAATAGTTTTAAAAAACCTCTTTATAAAAAGGGCCTTAAAAGTAAGAATATAAAGCGTATAGTTGCTATAGCTAATACGGCGGATATCGAAGCTTAAGAATTTTATTGCTTAAGTTAAAGTTAAGTCGCGTTTAAACTTTTTATAGGCTTATAAGTAAAACTTAGTATAGTTTATAACTAAGCGGAAACTCTTAATTATTATAATCTTATCGCTAAAGTATAAGCCCGTTAAGCTAGGCTCGTTAAGGATAGTATTAAGTACTATTAGCGGCTTTTATAAAATCGGGCGGTAAAATATATTGCGAGGCTAGTTATCGCTATCTCTTTTAATTAAGAAGGGATAGCGGATAGATTATAATAAGGCGCTTTTATACCTTTATATTACTAGGCTAAACGTAGTAATAAAGGGAAAGAGCGTTTACTAAGTAAGACTAAATAGGTCTTTAAGGCTTATAGTAGCTATAAGCTAAAAGAGGGATTTTATAGCGCGGGCTAAACCGCGTATAAAGCAAGATAATGTTTTAGCTATAGTAGCTAAAAATACCGCTATAAACCTAGCTATAAAATAGTTAAGCTAAGCCTAAAAAAAATAGTTTAGGATAGCGTAGATATTGTTTTAGTCGTTTAGTTAAAGTAGGTTCTTACTAGCTATAGTAGCTACTATAATTCTTAAGACTATAATAAGGTTAGCTAACTTAAAGGCGTTAAGTATTAGCTAGTTATTTTATTAATAAACGTTTTTAGCTATACCTTAAAAAATATATAGGCGGCGGGGACTTTTTAATAGTAAGAGCTAAGTAAGATAGCTAAGTTGCCGCGAAACCGGCTATTAAAACTATATTTTATTATAAGACTAAGGGGTAAGTTATTTATTTTTAATATTAAAAGAGGGTAATATAGGCCGTCCCTTATAATACTATAATTTAAGTTAAACCTATTAGCTTAAGCGCGGCTACGGAAAGCGGCGTAGGTTTATATAAAGGCTTAAACCTAAAGGTTTTAACTTTTGCTAAAAGACTTAAGACTAAAAAGAATCGCCGCCTCGTTTTTATAAAGCTTAAGCGCTTGCTTATATTATTCGTATTAAAGGCGTAAAGGCTTATAGGAAAGCGGGCTAAAGAAATAGTTATAAAATAGCTAATCTTAGCTAAAAAAGACATTAAACGATAAAAGGACTTAAAAAAAGAGTATAAGGATTATAAGTTAAAGTAAAAAAATTAATATATATAAGAGTAAGTAAGGTATAGCGGGCTAAGGCTAGCGGTATAAAAAAATATAGTTATAGAAAAAAGAAAGGAAAGGAGAGAAGGTAAGTAGTAAAGAGAATTTAAAAAGGTATACTATAAGGCTAAAAAGGCCTTATTGCTTAAAGTAAATAGTAGTATATTACTATTAAAATAACTAATTACTTTAAGCGCGGTAAGTTATAGTTTCTTATAACTTATAATAGCTTTTAAGTTTCGTGCTTAAGATTAACTACTTAATTCTCTTAGTTAAAAGTTTCGTATTAAGTTATAAAGGCTATGCGTTATACTTTTATTTAAACTATTTAAGTAGCTAACTCCTTTTATACTTTGTTTAAAGCTTTTATAATTTTTAGTAAGTAGACCCCTTTTTCGTTTACTTAAAAGTTATAGCTACTTAGCTAGCCTTTTTAAGCTAGAAGAAACTCCTTCCTTAGCTTTCCGCCGCCTTTTTTTATTATTTAGCTTTATACGATTTATTTTACTTTTTACTCGTTTAAGTAAGGTATCCCTTTATCTTAAACTAAGCTTAAGTATATAGCTAGCTTATTTACTAAGCGTAGTTATGCTATTAAAATAACCGGATAGATATTAAAAGACCTTTTAATATCTAACCGGTATATAAGCTATCTTACTTTAGTAATAACTTTAAATAGCTTAGTGCGTTTTTCTTAAAGTTTCGCCGGTTTATTATCCGCAATATAATAACCCTTACTAAGCTATAGCTAAACTTAATTACTAAGCTTAAATTTTAATAAGCGGTATTTCTTATTATATTTATCCTTTATAGCGGCTTAAGCGTTAGTAATAACTAACTTAGCCTTTTTTTATAAGACCTCTTAGTTTTATAAGTATAAGTAGTTTTTAAAAAACTAAAAGCTATTTTCTATTTTTATCTTTATAATAACCTTACTAAAAGCTACGTAAATAATTAAGAAAAAGAAGGTATTAAGGCTAAACTAAAAAGCGATTAGTATATTAATTTAATATATGTTTAGGAAACTAAAAGTTAAGAATCGTAGCGCGATTTTTATAGTTTAGTTTCGCCTTTTTAATAAGCTATTAGTTTAAAGATACGAAGCGGTAAATATAAAAAGCTTCGATTTAAAAGCTTATTATAAAGTCCGCTAAATTATTAAAGTAAACTTTATATCTTAATTAAAGAAATCCTTTAATTAGCACGGAGTAAATTAGTATATAACCTTTATACTTAGCTTTTTACTATAAACTAGTTATTGCTTAAAATAAGGAGATATATCTTGAAGAATTTATAAATTATAATTAGTAAGATATTAAAAAAGTTCTTTATAAGATCTTTTTATAAGGATTATTTAGCTTAAACTACTAAGAGCTTAATAATTAAGTTTATCGCTATTTTATAGTATAAAACTAGTAGGCTTTAAATCGAGATAAGCTACCTTAGCGTCTTACGTTAATCGGTTTAGTTATAGTAATAAGTATTATAGCTATTTATAACTTTACCTACATTTCTACTAAGCTATAAGATTAAGAAGCTCTTAAATAAATCTTACTAAATATAAGTATAGCTAGTATAAAAATATTTAGCTTAAGCGTCTTCGATAATCTCCTTAATATAAGTTTTAAAGATATATAGTTTTTAGCGTTTATTGTTCTTTATAAAGTATAATAACCCCTATAACTAAAAAAAGGGAGTTTAAGGATACTATTCTTATTACTAAGCTTTATAATAATGTTTACTTACTATATATCTTTTATATATCCGTTAATTATTTTTAGCAAAGCGGTAATTTAGTTAATACTTTTATATAAAAGAATACGTAGTCCGTTATCTTATCTTTCTAACTACGTTTTAATTCCCTTTCTTAGTTTAAGAATACCGGCTTATTATCTTAGTACGGTAATCGTAAAAAAGCGTTTAGTATAACTTTTTTAATGCTTAAGATATAGTATACTTTAAGCGGGAATTAGCTTAAGTATTAAAACGCGAGGACTACCTTATTATAAGTTTTTATATTAATAAAAATAAGCACTTTTAGTATATAATTCCGTAAATACTTATATAGTTAGTAAAAACGACTACTTATAGCCTTTTTATTAATAGTACTATAATATATAACTTATAGACTGTTAATACTAAACTAGCTACTTTAAGCTTTTTAGGCTAGTATTAAAGCTCTTTATTTTAAAAGGCGCGGCTTAAGTAAATAATAAGCTAGAGCTTAGTCCGGGCTAGTAGCGTCTTTTTATCTTATTTTATACCTTCCTTTAAGTAAAAAGCTATAGCTGCTACTTTTTATCCTAAAGATATATTAATCTTAATAAATAGATATTAAGCGGTGTTAAAGTAGTAAATTATTTAAGGCTTAGTAAGTTTTTTAGTTAACTCGTAAAGGCTTTTTCCTTTTCTAAAGTAAGCTAAAAAGCGGCGTTTATAGTATACTATACTTATCTTTAGCCTTTTAAGGGGACTCCTTTTTCCTATCTTACTTAAAGTAGCTTTATTTTTTATTTTTATAAGATATCGAATTCTTTAGCAAAATATAAGACTATAAAATATAGCTACCCGTTAAGGCCGATTTATTTCTTAAGATATTAAAGGCTTTTTAAAAACGAGATATCCTTTAAGGCTTATATATGTTTGTTTATATTTATTAAGCTAATAGTATGTACCTTAAATCTAAAGAGCTATATAGATAAGTATACTAAGAAGGACTTTACTCCGGATAAGGTAATATTATTGTTATAAAAAGCGCGGAATACTACCTTTAAGTATTAAAGGTATTTTATAGCCGGATTAAAGTAAATAATAATATCGTTAATATAAGCCGCCGCGTATTCTTAATATTTACGGAGGATATTATTAATAAACCTTTAAATCTATACTAAGAAGTTCCTTAAGCCTATAAGTATTATTAATAATCTTTTTAGCCCGCGATAGCTTATAACTATAAACCTTTTTTAATAGTCTTAGTAAACTAAGAACTAGTAAAAAAATAATCCTATATTTACTATATTAATTAACTTCTTTCTTAAAAGGCGTTTAATTATATCGCTTTAAAAGGGCATTAAGTAAGCGTTTATAGTAGTAATAGCGTTAATCCTTTATAAGTTTATAAGTACTTATCCCTTTTTCCTTTTATTTACTATCTTTTATATTACGAATACTAGCGCCGCGAATAAAGTCGGCTTATAAACTTATTTTAATCGTCTTTCTTAAGTTAGCGAGCTAAATATTATATTTACTACCTTTTTATTCTTATCGCTTAATAAATATAATCTTAATATAACTTATTAGTATTACTATCTTTTTATTAAAGGAATATATATATATTTAAAATCGTTTATATATACTACTTCTTTATCTTTTTAAAAGCAAGGAAACAACTTATAGATATCTTAAACCTTTTATATATATTGTAAGTTCTTTGCGTAAATCTAAAGGCCTCTTTAGTAGTAAGTTTAAGTAGATTTTTAGTTCGGCCGATTTTAAGCTTATAGGTTACTATAAGATCCTTTTATAAGAAGTCCTTAGCGGGGTCTATTTTATTTAAGCTTTTTATAAAGACTTCCGCTAAGGGAGTAGTAGCATTAACCTCCTTAAATAGCTAAAACTACTCGTTAAAGTTTATAATTATCCTTACTTTTTAGCCTTAGCGGAGTATTAATAGTTCTTTAAAATAGTTTATTTTTATAAAGCTTTTATAATCCTATATTATTATTTAAGTAAGCTTAAAGTTATAAAGAAAGAATATTATATTACGCCTTAATAGTAGCGCTTAAACCTATATTATTAGTTTTAGCTAAACTATCTTAACTTTAGCTTTAATCTATTTATAAGCCTTAATCTATAAGACCGATATAAAGTAAATAAGGTCCTTTAAATATAAAACTAGAAAATCTTAGCTAAGTAATATATTAGCAGATAAGCGTTTTATTATTTAAGTGCTAATTCTTACTTTTATAACCGCGAGGCTACTATCTAGCCTTCTTAGTATATAAGTCGTAAATTCTCCTTATTTAATAGTAGCTATTCTTCTTAATTCTTAAATAAGAATTCGTTAAGAGGAGTTTATAGTTACGTCTTAAAAGGTTTTTATTAAGTTAGCTTAAATAAGGCTTCGGTCTACCTTAGTATCTATATAAGCTTTAATACTTATCTTAAGCCCTTCTTTTCCGAAAACTAATAAGTATATATAAGTAAATTATAACGGCCTATTAAGGCTTAATAGTTAAACGTTAAGAAAAGCCTTAACTATCTAAACGCTTTAAAGCTTTTTAATAACTACTTACTATACTAAGCTATATCTTTATACGGCAACGTCTTAGCTAAGGTTAAGGGAGTATTTATCTTAAACGTATTAGTAAAGCTTATTCTTTAAGGGGAATACTTTACTATAAAATATATATACTTTATTAGCTGCTTAAACTAAGTTTGCTAAAATATAAATTACGGTTTCCTTTAAGCTTTTATTAATATCCGTTTAAGCTTTTTCCGTATTATACTCTTTATCCTTTAAATAGTTATCGGTCTTTACTATAGTTCTTTCTTTAATTATAAGGTATACTTAGTCTAGCTTTAATATTAGTAAGTTTATAGTCTTAAAATTCCTTTTTCCTTTAAGCTAAAAGACCTTAGCTTATATCCTTAGCTATTTAAATAGGTTTCTCCCTTAACGTAATAAGCGCTATAAGGCTTATAATATATCCGCCTTTACTAAGCGGTCTAAAACTATAACTTATAGTCCTAGCAAGCCTTTAATAAATAGCTTAAGCGTCTCGGGCTATTCTTTAAGTATATATAAGGTATAGCTAGTCGGCCCTTGCTTTTTTATAAGTTAGACTTATTTTTTTCGTGCTAATAAGTCCTTTAAAGATCCTTAAGTATTTTTAACTTATAGCTAAAGAAGTATTTCTTTATATTTATTAATCTATTTATTAATATCCTTCTTTCCTAATAAACGTTTTAAGGTTTTTTATAAATAAATATCTAGCTTTTAATAAATTACTATAGTTAAGTAGTTTAGCTAATAAAGCGTAGCCTTAACTTTATATTATAAGCGTAATATTAAAGACTTAAAGTTAAACCTTACTATTATTTCTTTAATAATAAAGTGCTATTTATTAAGTGCTTATATTACTATATTTAAGAGCGGATTCCGAACTATTTTTATAAGATAGAGATCTATTAGCTTAGTCCGATAATAAGCTTATTACGCTTTTCTTATTATAGTTTTAAGAGGTCTTTAAAAGAATATTCCGCTATACTTCCTTAAAGGAAAGAGGGTAATTAAATAGCTAATTTGTCTATATAGGCCTTGCTTTTATTACCGTTTTTACGGATAAAGTTAATAAAACGGTCTACTCCTTAAAATATATTAAGCTTATTGTTTTCTTAAACTTTATTAAAGGATACGTTTAGTAGTCTTAATAGGTTCAATCTCTTTATATCCTTAGCTTATAGTTAAGGTTTTTTTTAAGGCTTAATAAGCGCGTCTTCTTTTCTTAGTGCTTAAAAAAGACTAAGAAATTATTTATTTAATATTATTTTTATTTCTACTAAGGGGCTTAAAGCTATACTTAGTCTTAATATCTACGCTTAAAGTATAAAAAGGTTTAGCTTATTAAAAGTATCGCTTACTATATTTTTTTCGCTTATTATTAAGGTCTTAGTCTTAATACTTTCGTTAAGCGCTTAACCTTTCGTCTTATATATGTTTTAAAATCCGGTACGCTATAAGGCCTTTAGTATAAGAGGCTCGTTTTTATTAATTAAGAGTCTTAAAAATGTTTTAATTTGCGCGGCTATAGTTAATAAGGCTAAACGGTAATACTAAACTAAGAAACTACTAAGTATCCTTTAAGGCGGATTTTTAGTTAAGGCCTATAAACTAAACTTTATTAATAGTATGCGGTAAGAATATCTACTAAGCTTATTATCTTAAGAAAAGAGTAGTTTTATTATAAGCTTAATTTTAAGGGCATTTAGTAAGTAAGGAGCTAAAGGGTTTTAATATCGGCTTATCCTTACCTTTTTTATTTAAAGGATGATTAATTTATTTAAGTAATACTAAATTTTGTTTATTTAGTTATATAAGTTTTATTATTTTATAGTCTATCTTTTATTAGTATTTTCAAAGGGAATTACCTCTTAAAAGGCAGTAGTTTTAGCTTAGCTAAGTAAGACTCGTTTTATATCCTATTTAGATTTATAAGTTATTATAATATAATACCTTAAAAAAGGGTAAAGGAGACTATTAAACTAGTATACTTAGTAGGCCGCGGCTCTTTTTGCTTTTATAGCTTACTTATCTTTAAGTTTTATTATAAGCGTATTAAGGAAGAGGTGCTTATTATTAAAGTTAGACTTAAAGGCTAATAAAAGCTTCTTATTAAGGAAAATATTATTTAGTATCTAACTCCTTATAAGATAAGTACTTAATTATACGATATAGTTGCTTTTAGCTTAGCGGATATTTATAGAATTTTATTTAAATAAGTAGAAATTACTATTATTTACTACGCGTTTTAGAATAAAGATAAGGGGATAAAGCGCGGACTAATTACGGCTAGTTAAGGCCGGTATTATAAACTAATTACCGCTAATTAAGGCTAATACTATAAACTAATTACTATTAATCAGGCCGGTATAATAGACTAATTACTATATATAAACATATATAGGGGTTTAGAAATAATAAAAAGCTTATTTATTCTTTAAGGTATAGCTAGCTACTTTATACTTAGTTTTATAAGCTAATTCTTAAGATCTTTAACTATATTGTCCTTTTATTTATTATTAATATATAGATAAACCGTAGATATCCTTATATAATCGCTTAATAAACTAAGTATAAGCTTAGTTTAAAATACTATAAACTATAGTTAAGGAAATCCCTTAAATATCCTTAGATATTCTTTAAAAATCGCGGTAAAGTTTATCTTATATCTTTTAAGGTGCTTTTATAGTTAAAAACGGGTAAAACTATAGTTAAAATATCCTATAGAAATCCTAAAATATCTATTAAAGATACCGGCGGAATCCGCTTAGTAGTTTTTATAGTATCTTTTATAGTTAAAGATATTATAAACTATAGTTAAGTAGGCTTTTAACCCTTTATAGTTATATCTTAAAAACCTTAGCGGGGTCCGATTAGTAATATTTATCGTATTTCCTTAAGCAAGCCTTTATAGTACTTACTTTAAGCGTTTTAATTACGGGGTTTTATAAGGCTCTTTAAGAGTAAAGTAAGAAGTCCGGGCGTGGCCGTCTAAATTTTATAACACGTCCTCTTATACTACGCCCCTTAGTATACCCGGTGATTATATACTACTACCCTTATATTAATCTTCGCGCTTACTACCGTTGCTTAATAAGCAGAGCGTAATATATAGTATTACTATATAGCGCCCCCCTTACCTTATATATAATAAACGTATAGCGTCTCTTAATACGGATACTTAATATAAGACTTATTAAAATTAAGCCTTGCTTTAAGCTTATAATTACTTTGCTTATACCTACGCTAACTTATATTATTTACTTATATATCTTTATTTTTACACTATATATAATGTAATGCTAACGCGATATAAATATATTAGCAATATAATTGCTATTATAAACGCGCTTTAAGACTATATATCTTAAAGGTCGTTTAAAGACTATTATATTAACCTATATATATATTCTCCGATCCTTAATAAATATTAATTAAAGGGATATTACTAATAATTATTATAGTACGTAAAGTTAGCTTATACTACTATTATAGCGCGCTAAGCTTAGATACGCCTTAACGTTTAAGGCTAATCTATTAGTATTAGCTAATAGTAAGTAGTTTACTTAAATTAAGTCGTAGTTCTTTATACGTTTTATTTATATCTACATTATATCTTATTATATCTTATAAATTATATCTTTATCTTATTATTCTTTATACTTCGTATATATTTATAGTATATCTTTAATATTCTTATTATTCCGAATTATTTTAATATCTACTAAGCATAGCTAAAAACTCTTATTTATTTTTCATAGTTTTCTTCCTTTTCTTTACTATCTCTTTTACCCTTTTTCTTACTTCCCGGCTTAGCTAATTATCGTTCTTCCGCCTTACCCTTATCGTTCTTTATTATATTACTATACTAACCTTTAAACCTTTTTAAAGTAATTATATCTTAAAAGTTACTAATTAGTTATTAAGTTAAGTTAGCGTACTTATATTACTTTATAAGAACTTAGCGTTACCTTCCCTTTTTAATCCGTTTTTACTAAGCTTATTAAATTGTTTTTATAATATACTTTAGTTTATTATCTTCTTTAATTATTTACGGTAGCTAGTAATCGTTAATTACTTAGCTAAGTAAGGGGTTATTCGCTATATAGCGGAGGAATTTTATATATAGTCTTTTATATACTACCTTAAGTATATTAAGTTTTACTATATATAGGCTAATTACTTTCGTTATAATATACTTTTAGTATAGCTAATTAAGCTTTTAGTAAGGCCTATTTATAGTATACTTCTTTATATTTAACTATACTTTATCGCTTACCCTTAGCTTAAATAATAAAACTTTATTATTTTACTTTTTTTATTATAAAGTTATATTCTTATAAGTTTAGAATAAGGCCTAACTCTTTTAGCTTTTTAAGCACCTTTACTACCTTATCTTTATAATTATAAAGCGACCTTAATAAGTAAATTAAAACATTATTTATATATAGTATAACGAACTTATAAAAGTAGTTTTTTAGCACTAAGTAAATATAGCGTTAAAAAGTAGCTTGTATTCTTTTTAGGCTAAATAAGTATATATTACGGAATTTAAACGGCTTTGCTAAAACTCCTTACTTTACTCTTAAGGAGCTTTATAGAACCCCGCGATAAAAACGCTTAAAGCACATATTATAAAGGCTCGCTTAAGGAAATACGACGAATATTACTAATCGGACCCCGCTAAGGTTTTTAAGATATAACTATAAAGGCTTAAGAGCTTTCTTAACTATAGTTTATAATATCTTTAACTATAAAAAATATTATAAAAACTATTAAGCGAATTCTATTAGTATCTTTAAAGAATATCTAGGGATTTTTATAGGATATCTTAATTATAGTTTAACCTATTCTTAACGATAAAAGCACCTTAAAAAATATAGGATAAACATTACTACGATTTTTAAGGGATATTTAAGGATATTTAAGGGATTTCTCTAACTATAGTTTATAGTATTTTTAATTAAACTTATACTTAGTTTATTAAGCGATTTTATAAGGATATTTATAGTTTATTTATAAATTAATAATAAATAAAAAAATAGTATAGTTAAAGATCCTTAAAATTAGCTTAAAGAACTAAGTATAAAGTAACTAGCTATACCTTAAAAAATAAAAAAGCTTTTTACTATTTTTAAACCCTTATATAGATTTATATATAGTAATTAGTCCGTTATACTAGCTTATTTAGTAGTAATTAGTTTATAGTACTAGCCTTAACTAGCGGTAATTAGTTTATAGTACTAGCTTTAACTAATAGTAATTAGTTCGCGCTTAATACCCTTATCTTTATACTATAAAGTATAGTAAATAGTAATAATTCCTACTTATTTAAACGAAATTCCTTTAAATATCCGCTAAGCTAAAAGTAACTATATCGCACGATTAAGTACTTCTCTTATAAGAAGTTAAATACTAAATAATATTTTCTTTAGTTAGAAGCTCTTATTATCCTTTAAGTTTAACCTTAATAATAAGCACCTCTTTTTTAACGCGCTCGTAATAAAACTTTAAGGTAAGTAGGCTATAAAAGTAAAAAAGGCCGCGGCTTACTAAGTATACCGGTTTAATAATCTCCTTTACCTTTTTATAAGGTACTATACTATAATAGTTTATAAAGCTAAATAAGATATAAAATAAGTCCCGCTTAGCTATACTAAGACTACTAACCTTTAAAAGGCAATCCGCTTTTAAAATACTAATAGAAGATAAACTATAAAATAATAAAACCTATATAACTAAGTAAACTAAATTTAGTATTACTTAAATAAATAAATTATCCTTTAGATATAAAAAGTAAAGATAAGCCGACCTTAAAACTATCCGGCGCCCCGCTTTTTAAATACCTATTAAATTAAGCCTATAATAAAGTTACTTTTTCCTTAAGATAATAAGCCTCTTAAATATTTCTACCGCGTACTACTAATAGAATTTAGCTTAAGGACCTTAACTAAAATTCCGCTTTAAAAGATACTTCGTAGTCTTTTAGTTTAATATTACTATATAGCCTCGTCCGCTATAGCTATACTAACTAAGGCATTTTTAAGACTCTTAATTAATAAAAACGAGCCTCTTATACAAAGGGCCCCGCGGCGTATTAAATTCCGGGATACGTATAAGATAAAAGGTTAAGCGCTTAGTAAGAGTATTAAGACTAAGACCTTAATAATAAGCAATAAAGATATAATAAGCAATACCTTTAGCAGGCTAAACCTATCTATACTTATCGGGTAGATACTAAGATTAAGTATAGCCTTAAGCCTCTTAGTAAGAATAATAATAATATTAAACGAATAATTCCTTAGTCTTTTTTAAGTACTAAGAAAAGAAAACGCAATTATTAAGCCTAAAGAAAAACCTTAACTATAAGCTAAGGATATAAAGAGATTTAACTTATTAAGACCTTTAAAAGCATTCTTTTATAAAGTTTAAGAATATAATAAAGCTAATACGTTTTAAGTAGTAAACTATTTTATTAACTTTATCCGCTAAAACGCTAATATAGGTAAGGCTTATATAGATAAATTAGCTATTTAATTGCCTTTAGTCCTTTAAAAAAGTATAGCGGAATAGTATTTTAAGGACCTCTTAAAAATATAATAAAAAGAACTTAATAAGCTTAGTATTAAACTAAGCCGATAGATCTTCGCTTTATAAAAATAGTTTAAAATCCGCTTAAATATAGCGATATAAGCACTTAAGAAAGAGCACTTTATAATCGAAGATATAGTAATAAGATCTAGCTTTAAGTCTTAAATATCGCGCTTATAATATAAAGCTAAGGCCGCGCTTTATTAATTAAACTACTTAATTATAATAATCTATTAAAAGCTAAACGTTTATTTATAAGAATCCTTATAACGTTTAATAAGAAACGAGGTTATTTATAAATAAAGTAATAAATATAAGGAGATTCTTCTTTAGCTATAAGTTAAATATACTTAAAGATCTTAAAAGCACTTATTAGCGCGAAAGAAATAGGTTTAACTTATAAAAAGGCGAGGGCTAACTAGCCGTACCTTATACGTATTTAAAGGATAGTTTAAAACGCCTTAGCTATTTATTATAGGCTTGCTAAGGCCGCGGGTTATATTCTTAAATCGCTTAATAAAAGTAGATATACTATAGGCCTTATAGCGCTCGCTAAGTTAAGGGAGAAACCTATTTAAATAGTTAAGAATATAAGCTAAGGTCCTTTAGCTAAAAAGAAAGAGAGCCTTAAAGATTATACGCTTATTAATACTTAAGCTAAAGCGGGTATAACTTATAACTAAAGAAGAAACTATAGTAAAGACTAATAACTATTTAAAGGACGAAGAGTATAATATAAAAAGAGCTTAGTTAAATACTAATAAAAGCTTAAAGGAAACTATAATTTATACTATAATAAACTTAGTTTAAGAGGCTAATAAAGTATATAGATTTTATAGTAAAGTATTCCCCTTAAAAAATAAGCTTTACTAATATATTAAAGATAAATACCCCCTTAACCTTAACTAAAACGTTGCTATATAAAGATATAGCTTAGTATAGTAAGTAGTTATTTAAAAGCTATAAAGCGTTTAAATAGTTAGGGCTTCCTTTAATATTTAGCTGTTAAACCTTAATAGACTGTTACGATTTACCTATATATACTTACTAGTTTATAAAAAAGAAGGGCCTAAAATAAGCATTAAAGCCTATATAAATACTAAGGTAGACCGAAGGTTTATTTAGGCCGACTTAATAAAGACCTTTTAAGACGTAACTATAAACTCCTCTTAATAAATTCCTATTTAAGGAGTAAGAAGGATAGCTACTATTAAATAAGCCGAATTTACTATATATATACTAAAAAGGCTAGATAGTAGCCTCGCGGTTATAAAAGTAAGGATTAGCGCTTAGATAGTAAAGCGCTTAGCAGCTAATATATTGCTTAGCTAAGACTTTTTAGTTCTTTATTAACAAGACCTTATTAACTTTATATTAGTTTTATAGATTAAGGCCTATAAAAGGAACGAAGCTAAAGTTAAAATAGTTTAGCTAGGACTAGCAATATATAAATAGGTAATCTACTTAGTTACTATAATAAATTTAGCTAATTTTAGCTTCGCCTTACCTATATAAACCTAAAGCCCCGCTATCGGAGCGTAATATAATATTTTTCCCCGAAAACCTTAAGCTTGCTTAGATAATAATATAAGATTATAAGAGCTTTATAGCGATAAACTATTTTAAGGAACTATTAATACTCCGCTAAGGCTAAAAGGTAAAGATAATTACAGACCTTAATAAGTAGTTTTAGCTATATAAGGAGGTCGACGCTACTATTTCCTTAGCGGAAGCCCTTATAAAAAGTCCGGATAAAAAAAACCTTACTAAGGACTTTTTATAAAAAGATCTTATAGCAAACTATAAACTTAAAATCGGCTAAACTAAAGACTTACTTAAACTTACTACTATTAAAGGCGTTTAAATCTACGCTAAGGACTTAAAATACGTATTAAAGGTTTAAGATATCCTTTAATCGTTTCCTTACTTTTTAAGGGATAAATAAGTAGTATATATAAATAAATCCGAATATATATATATTCTTTTAGTAAAAGAATAGTAATATTAATAAGTCGTATTAAGATTATATCTATTAAGCGATATAAATAAGAAGGCAGTAAATATAATATTTAGCTAGCTAACCGCATAAAGCCGATTTAAAAAAGTTTACAGGCAAACTTTATTCGCGGCGCTAGTATTTATAGTATAAAAGATAGTAAATAAAAAGGAAAAGAGATAAGTAATTATAAACTTATAAGGGATTACCGCGATTATTACCTTAAACGCTTACTTTATGCCCCTTTAAAGCGATATAATTAAACGCCTTTAAGGAAAAAAGTTTATTAATATAGTAAACGTATAATCGTTTTTTTATTAGTTTTTAGTCTATTAAAACTACTAAGAAAGGTTTATAGTTATAAGCTATTATAGGTTAAAAGGATAACTAATAATACTTATAAGCTTTAAGAGCTCTTTAGTATACGTTTAAAGGTTTTTTAATAACGTTATTTATAAATACTAAGAATATATAGCGGCTTATATTAATAATATTATTATTTACTTTAATATAGCTAAAGAATACTTTTAATATTTAAAGGCCGTATTCTACGCTTATTATAACTATAATATTACCTTATCCGGACTAAAGTCTTTCTTAGTATACTAATCCGTATAGCTCCTTAAATTTAAAGTAAACGCTATTAGCTTAATAAATATAAACAAACGTATATAAGCTTTAAAGGATATCGCGTTTTTAAAGAACCTTTAATAGCTTAAGAAATAAATCGGCCTTATTAAGTAGCTATATTATATAGTCCTATATTTCGCTAAGGAAGTTAACGTCTTATAAAAACGAAAGATAAAGCTACTCCGGGTAAGATAAGAAGAAGGAGTCCCTTTAAGGGGCTAAGGATAGGCTTAATATATTATAAAAGCCGCTTTTTAGCTTACTTTAAAAGAAAAAGAGGCTTTTGCGATTTTAACTAAGAAACTTACTAAGCTTTAAACGATTTACTACTTTAACCCCGCTTAATAACTATTTATCTAGATTAATATATCTTAAGAATATAGAATAGCGGCTATAGCTTTTTACTTAAAAGAAGGTATAAAATAGGATAAAAAGACGTTATTAGCCCGGACTTAGGTTTAGCTTATTATTTACTTAAGCCGCGCCTTTTAAGGCGGAGAACCTTAATATTAACTTATAGAACTTAAAGTAACTAGTTTAGTATAAGTAATCTATAAGTTATATACTATTATATTATCTATAAGAACGCTATAAGTAGTCGCTTTTACTAACTATATAAGCACCTAAAAAATCGTATACTAAAAATCCTTATTCTTTATTAGTATAAAGTTTAATAATAAATTAATCCTTACGTCTTAATACTTAAGCTAATTCCCGCTTAAGGTATGCTATATCCTAAGCGTTAAAAACGTTATACCGGACGCTTTCTTACGTTTACTATACTAAGATAATAAGCCGGTATCCTTAAACTAAAAAAGGGAATTAAAACGTATTTAAGAAGATAAGATAACGGACTGCGTATTCCTTTATACGGAAGTATTAATCGAATTGCCGCTTTACTAAAAAAGAATTAACGGATATATAGAGGATATATAGTAAGTAAAAATTATAGCGTAGCTAAGCGATAAGAACGGTATCCCTAGACTTTTATTCTTTTAGTTATAAGGGTGCCTATACATTATAAAAAACGATAAACGCCGGAGATTATATATTCTTAAGACTTATACTAAGGAGATCGTTAAAGACGCTTATACTAGATATTTTTATACCGGCCGTACTTATATATAGTAAGATTTATTTAAAAGCTTCTTAATCTTATAGCTTAGTAGATATATAAATAAGGTTATAAACGGCTATAATACTTACTACTATAATTAAACCGACTAAGATAAGACGCTAAGGTAGCTTAGCTTAAATTAAAGCTTACTAGTCCTATACTATATCATAGTAATAAACTTTATTATTAAGCTCTTAGTAGTTTAAGCTAAATAATCCTTATAAAAAGATCTTATAAGGAACTTCTTTAATACCTTACTAACTATAATTAATAAATTCTTAAAAATATATCTCCTTATCTTTAGTAATAACTAGTTTATAGCGGAAAACTAAGTATAAGCGTTATATATTAAGCTACTTTATACTAATTAAAGGATTCCGAAAAGGATAATCTTTAACTAAAATATAAAGTTTACTTTAGTATTTTAGTAGACTTTATAGTAAGCCTTTAAATCGAAGCTTTTTATATTTACTGCTTAGTACCTTTAAACTAATAGCTTATTAAAAAAGCGAAACTAAACTATAAAAATCACGCTATAATTCTTTACTGCTAATTTCCTAAACCTATACTAAACCGATATACTAATCGCCTTTAAGTTTAGCTTTAATAATTCCTTCTTCTTAGTACTTTACGCGGCCCTTAATAAGCTTATTATATAGATAAGAATAGATAACGGCCTTTAGTTTTTTAGTAATTACTTATACTTATAAAACTAAGAGGTCTTATAAAAAAAAAGCTAAGTTAGCTATCGCTTAAACTTAAGCCGTTATAAAGAATAGATATAATAAGAAACACCGCTTGCTAAAATTTAAGCCTAGCGATTAAGTCTAACTATAGCTTAATAAAGGCTATTATATTATAAATAGTAGACTAGTAAAGCTTTAAAAAAGACATACTAAGCTATTTAAAGTTACCGCTAAAGTAAGATAGCTTATATACTAGCTAGATATAAAAAGGTCCTTTAATATCTATTTAGTTATTTTAGTAGCATAACTACGCTTAGCGGATAAACTAGCTATATGCTTAAGCTTAGTTTAAGATAAAAAGATACCTTACTTAAATAAGTAAGAAGTAAAACGAATTCTATAAAGCTATATAATAAAAAAGGCAGTAAAAAGCTAAAAAAGGAATTCCTTATAGCTTAAAAAGGCTAGCTAAGTAGCTATAACTTATAAGTAAACGAAAAGTAGTCTTCTCGCTAAAGATTGTAAAAGCTTTTAAAAAAGCATAAAAGAAGTTAGCTACTTAAGTAGTTTAAATAAAAGTATAACGCGCGGCCTTTATAACTTAATACGAAACTTTTAAACTATAAGAATTAAGCGGTTAAGCTTAAGTATAAGACTTAAAAGCTATTATAAGTTATAAAAAACCAAACTTATTATACTTAAAGTAATTAGTTATTTTAATAATAATATACCGCCGTTTACCTTAAGTAATAAGGCTTTTTTAGCCTTATAGTATACCTATTTAAATTCTCTCCGCCGCCTGCTCTTTCTCCTTTCCTTTCTTCTTTTTATAACTATATTTCCCTTTACTTTTAGTTATAGCTTCCTATACCTTACTTACTCTTAAATATATAACCTTCTTTACTTTAAGCTTATAATCTTTATACTTTTATTCCGGGTCTTTTTATTATTTAACGTTTTTTATAGCCGAGATTAGTTATTTTATAACTACTTCTTTAGCCCGCTCTTTTATAAGCCCTTATACCTTTAATATAAAGGATATAAGCAAGCGCTTAAGCTTTATAGAAATAAGGCGGCTATTCTTTATAGCCTTAAGTCCCTTAATAAGAGCTAAAACCTTAAAGTTTAAGCTTCTATATAAACCTACGCCGCTTTTTATAGCCGCGCTTAAGCTAATAAATTTAACCTAAATTACAATACTATAAAGAACGGCTTATACTACCCTTTTTAAATACTTTACTTAAATAAATTATCTCTTAGCCTTATATTATAGCATAGTTTAGATAGCTAGTTTTATAGTAACTTAGCTAAACCTTATACTTAGCTCTTACTATTTAAAAGCCCCCGCTACTTATATATATTTTTAAGGTATAGCCGGAAATCTTTATTAATAAGATAACTAGCTAATACTTAATACCTTTAAGTTAGCTAACCTCGCTATAGTCCTAAGATTTATAGTAGCTATTATAGCTAGCGGAAACCTACTTTAGCTAAATAACTAAAACGACGTCTACGCTATCCTTAACTATATATTTAAGGCCTAGCTTAACTAGTTTATAGCTAGGTTTATAGTAGCGTCTTAAGCTACTATAACTAAAACCCTATCTCGCTTTATACGCAGTCTAGCCCGCGCTATAAAATCCCCCTCTTAGCTTATAGCCGCTATAAGCCTAAAAGATATATTTAATCCGGCTTAGTAAACGCTCTTTCGACCCGCCGCTAGACTTAGCCTAGCTATATAAAGGCGTATAAGCGCTTTACTATAGTTTATCCGCTATCCCTCCTTAACCGGAGGAGATAGCAATAACTAGCCTCGTAATATATTCCGCCGCCCGATTTTATAAGAGCCGCTAGGAATAATTAATATAATCCTTAATAAACCCGGCTTCGCGGCCTTATCCTTTAGCGATAAGATTATAATAATTAAGAGTTTCCGCTTAGCTATAAACTACGCTAAGTTTTACTTATAGGCCCGCGAAGAGTTTAAACGCAACTTAACTTTAACCTAAGCAATAAAATTCTTAGGCTTCGATATCCGCCTTATTACCTATACTAACTACGCGCTTTATATTCTTGCTTTTAAGGCCCCCTTTATAAAGAGGTCTTTTAAGACTATTAAGTATATTTAAAACCTTAAGAGCGAGGAGTTAAGTATTAAAGCTATTAAGGACCTTATTACCCGCTTTTAAATAAGAATATAAACATTTAATACCTTAGTGCTAGCTATACTTATTAATATTAGCGGGATAGCTTACTCTTACTTTAATACCTTTTTAGTAGCTAGACGCGCGTTAGTTAGTAAAAAGGCATAAGTAGTAATACTACGTAAAAAGGATAATAAGTAAAAGAGCCTAGTAATAAAAAGCGGGGGATAACTATAATAGCGGTAATAAGTAAGATATTATATCTTGCTTAAAAGCGGCCTATAAAGCTAGTAAAGAATATAGGAAATTAAGCGGAGGATTAAAAATAGTATAAAAAGGTAAGTAAGATAATAATATAAGATAAGGCTTAAATAAAGCTAGTCTCTTATAATATATCCCGCCGGGGAATTTAAATATTCTTTAGCGTAGAGACTTCTTACTACTTAATAAGTGCTTAAACGTATACTTTAAAGGAGAGTTAAAAAGCTTTACTATAAGTTTTAGCTAAACGCGTTAATCGCCTTAATAAAGATAAAGATATATAACTAAATAAGAGGTAAGGATTTATAATAAAAGCCGCTTATTAACTATCTTAAGCTACTTAGCTACTATTAGCTAAATAAACTAAAAAAAACTATTAAAAGGATAAAGACAGTATATTACTAAAATAGTATAAAGACGTTACTATAAAGCTATTACTTAGCGCCCCCTTTACTTTATTCTTACTTTAAACTAATAAGGATATTAGCTTTTCTTTTTTACTTAAGAAAGTTATTATAAAATCTATATAGCTATACTAAAACTTCTTACTTTAATTTTAAGGAGCCTTATAAAACCTTATAATAAAAACGCTTAAAGTACGTACTATAAAGGCTCGCTTAAGGAGATACGATAAATATTACTAATTATACCCCACTAAGGTTTCCGAGATATAACTATAAAGGCTTAAGAGCTTACTTAACTATAATTTACGATATCTTTAACTATAAAAGATACTATAGAAACTACTAAGCGGATTCCGCTAGTATCTTTAAAGGATATTTAAGGATTTTTATAAGATATCTTAACTATAGTTTAACCTATTTTTAACTATAAAAACACTTTAAAAGATATAAAATAAACTTTACCGCGATTTTTAAGGGATATTTAAGGATATTTAAGGGATTTCCTTTATTATAGTTTATAGTATTTTTAACCGGGCTTATACTAAGTTTATTAAGCGATTTTATAAGGATATTTATAGTTAATCTATATACTAATAATAAATAAAAGGATAGTATAGTTAAAGATCCTTAAAATTAGCTTAAAGAACAAAGTATAAAGTAGCTAGCTATACTTTAAAGAATAGAAAAGCTTTTTACTATTTCTTAACCCTTATATACGTTTATATACAGTAATTAGTTTATTATACTAGCTTAACTAGCGGTAATTAGTCCGTAGTACCGGCCTTAACTAGCGGTAATTAGTTTATAATACCGGCCTTAATTAGCGGCAATTAGTCCGCGCCTTATCCCCTTATTTTTATGCTATAAGGCGTGGAAGTATACTTATTACTTAAATAGTTTAAACTTTATTTAAAAGGCTATCTTAAACTTATAGCCCTCCGCGATTTTAATCTTATAAAACGCTACGACGATATTAAGTTTTATAAACTAATATACCTTTACTAATATCCTTAGCGTTTTTATAATTAATAATAGTATATACCGATCCTTGTTTATAATTATATTTAAGGCTTAATAGTTATAGTAAAAGTATAAGCGGCCGTTAGCCTTCTTTATAAATAATACTAGCACTACGGCTAATAAGCTACTTAAGTAAATAAAGTTTGCTTTTAGTAACTTATTTTAAGTCTTTTAAAGGATAAGGAGTTCTTTTTTTAATATATTATAAAAGGGCCTTTATAGTAATAGCGGTTCCTTACTATCTTAATTTAAAGTAAGGTAAATCTTATAGTTTACGCTTAGTTAAAACAAAGGCTACTTAAGCGCCTTTATAAATATAAAAAGGTTTAAGTAACCTTATAGTGCTTAGGCTAAGATATAGCCTACTAAGTTAATAGGCGTCTTTAGCTTAAAGACCCTTTTTACGTGCTTTATTAATACTACCTTTATGTTAAACTCTTATCGCCGCCCTTAGCTATCTTTTTAAGCTCTTTTTTATTAGCATTCCGCTATAAAGATAAAGGCGCTTACTAGCTTTACCTTTAAAATATTCGCGATCTTTATAGCTTCTTTTACCTTTAAAAGGCTAATTTAAATCCCCGCTTTTTTATGCTAAATCCGGCACTTTTTAGCATTATAAACTACCTCGTTTTTCTTTATTTACGGTCTCTTTAAGAACACTTTATAGCTTAACTTTAGTACTATATAAGCAAATATTTATTTTAAGTGCCTGTTAATCTTTATCTTAAACGCTATAATCCCTTTTATTTAAAGCGTTAGTATATCCCTTAAAAAAGGCTATAATAGCCTCCTTATCTTATTTATAAAGGGTATTTATAGCTTTATCGCTACCCCCTTAATTATTATAATATAGTAATTATAGCCTATATTTATAAGTATATTAAGCCCCTTCTTTTTATTAATACTAACCTTAAGTAATACTAAGTTTAGCATAAAGTACTTTTTACTACGCCTTACGGCGTAAGGATAAGGGGATAAGGCGCGGACTAATTACCGCTAGTTAAGGCTAGTACTACGGACTAATTACTACCGGTTAAGGCCGGTACTATTAAATAATTACCGCCGGTTAAGCTAGTATAACGGACGAATTACCGCACGTAAACGTATATAAGAGTTTAAAAATTGTAAAAAGCTTATCTATTCTTTAAAGCATAGCTAGCTACTTTATACTTAGTTCTTTAAGCTAGTTTTAAGGATCTTTAACTAAACTATCCTTCTATTTATTATTAATATATAAATTAACTATAGATATCCTTATAAAATCGCTAAATAAACTAAGTATAAGCTTAATTAAAAACACTATAAATTATAATTAAGGAAATCCCTTAAATATCCTTAAATATCCCTTATAAATCGCGGTAAGGTTTATTTTATATCTTTTAAGGTGCTTTTATAGTTAAAAATAGGTTAAACTATAATTAAGATATCCCGCGGAAATCCTTAAATATCCCTTAAAGATACCGGCGGAATCCGCTTAATAGTTTCTATAGTATCTTTTATAGTTAAAGATATCGTAAACTATAGTTAAGTAGGCTCTTAACCCTTTATAGTTTTATCTTAAAAACCTTAGCGGGGTCTAACCGGTTATATTTATTATATCTCCTTAAGCGAGCTTTCGTAGTACGTGCTTTAAGTATTTTTATCGCGGAGTTTTATAAGGCTCCTTAAAAGTAAAGTAAGGAGTTTAAGCGTGGCTGTTTAGATTCTATAACACTTTTTTATTAACCTTTAAGCTATTTACTATTTCTTCTTTTCCTTTAGCACTTAACTTTATACTAAGGTTCTTCTTTTTTTAAATCGGAATTTACTTTAATTACTTTTAAAGCTATAGCTACGGCTACTTATAAAGTTTTTTCTTTTTTCTTTTTATAAAAGCAAGTAATATACTTTATTATCTTTTAAGTAAAATACTTTTATATATCGGGCCGGCTTTATCCTCTTCTTAGCTAAGTTATAGTATTAATTTTACTTATTAAAGTATCGCCTTTTAAGTCTTTTCGGTCTTAAGTCGCCCCCCTTATTACTTTCTTTTAGCCTTAAAACAGCTACTTAGTTTACTAAACCCTTTTTAGCTTTACTACGATTTACGCTACTTAATTAATATACGCTAAAAAGCTTAAAGTTAAAAGTTTAACTATTATAAAGGCCTCCTTAAAGTAAAGGCTTAAGGCGCTTTTTAAGAATACGATTTATATATTATATAGCTATAATATTATAAAATCTAAATAGCCACGCCTAGACTCCTTATTTTACTTTTAAGAAGCCTTATAAAACCCTATAATAAGAGCGCTTAAAGTATATACTATAAAGGCTTGCTTAAGGAAATATAATAAATATTATTAGTTAGACCTTACTAAAGTTTTTAAGATATAATTATAAAGGCTAAAAAACCTATCTAATTATAGTTTATAACGTTTTTAACTATAAAAGATATTATAAAAACTATTAAGCGGATTCCGCCTATATCTTTAAATAATATTTAAGGATTTTTATAAGATATCTTAACTATAGTTTAACCTATTTTTAACTATAAAAGCACCTTAAAAAATACGGGATAGACTTTACCACGATTCTTAAAGGATATTTAAGGATATTTTAAAGATTTCCTTAATTATAGTTTATAGTATTTTAAATTAAGCTTATATTTAGTTTATTAAGCAATTTTATAAGGATATTTATAGTTTATTTATATATTAATAATAAATAAAAGGATAGTATAGTTAAAGATCTTTAAAATTAGCTTAAAGAACTAAGTATAAAGTAGCTAGCTATACCTTAAAGAAAAGATAAGCTTTTTACTATTTTTAAACCTTTATATACGTTTATATATAGTAATTAGTTTATTATACTAGCTTAATTAGCGGTAATTAGTTTATAGTACCGACCTTAATTAGCGGTAATTAGTTTATAGTACTAGCCTTAACTAGTAGTAATTAGTCTGTGCTTTATCCTCTTATTTTTATACTATAAAGCGTAGTAAATAATAGTAATTCCTACTTATTTAAACGGAAATCCCTTAAATATCCGCTAGGCTAAAAGCGACTATATTATATAATTAAGTACTTATCTTATAAGAAGTTAAATGCTAAATAATATTTTTTTAATAAGAAGCTCTTATTAGCCTTTAAGTTTAACCTTAATAATAAGCACTTTTTCCTTAATACGCTTATAATAAAACTATAAGATAAGTAGGCTATAAAAGTAAAAAAGGCCGCGGCTTACTAAGTATACTAGTTTTATAATCTCCTTTACCTTTTTTAAAGGTATTATACTATAATAGCTTATAAAGCTAAACGGGATATAAAATAAGTTTTACTTAGCTAAGTTAAAACTACTGCTTTTTAAAAGGCTTTCTGCTTTTAAAATAGAAATAAAAAATAAACTATAAAACGATAAAACCTATATAGGATAAAAAAAGTAAGGATAAGCCGACTTTAAAACTATCCGGCTTCTTACCCGCTAAATACCCTTTAAATTAAGCCTATAATAAAGTTACTCTTTCCTTAAGACGATAAGCTTAGCGGATATTTTTACTGCGTACTACTAATAAAGTTTAGTTTATAAGCCTTAATTAAAACTCCGCCTTAAAGGATACTTAGTAGTTTCTTAGTTTAATATTACTATTTAGCCTTATTCGCTATAGCCGGGCTAACTAAGGCATTTTCTAAACTCTTAATTAATTAAAACAAGCGTTTTATACTTAAGGCCTTATAGTATACTAAATTCCGAAATATATATAAGATAAAGGTTTAAGCGCTTAGTAAGAGTATTAAGACTAAAACCTTAATAATAAGCGATAAAGACGCGGTAAGCAATACCTTTAATAAGCTAAACTTATTTATACTTAGCGTATAGATACTAAAGCTAAGTATAGCTTTAAGCCCCTTAGTAAGAATAATAATAATATTAAACGAATAATTCCTTAGTCTCCTTTAAGTATTAAGAAAAGAAGATATACTTACTAAGCTTTAAGAAAACCCTAAACTATAAGCTAAGGATATAAGGAGATTTAACTTATTAAGACCGCTAAAAGTATTTTTTAATAAAGTCTAAGAAAATTATAAGGCTAATACGTTTTAAGGAGTAAACCGTTTTATTAACTTTATTTACTAAAACGCTAATAAAAGTAAGGCCTATATAGATAAATTATCTATTTAATTACCCTCCTTCCTTTAAGGAAATACGGCGGAATAGTATTTCGGAGACCTCTTAAAACTATAATAAGAAGAACTTAGCCAGCTTAGCGTTAAACTAAGCTAATAAATCTTTACCTTATAAAAGCGGTTCGGAATCCGCTATAATATAACGATATAAGCACTTAATAAAAAGCACTTTACTATTAAAGATATAGTATTAAAGATATAGTAATAAGGTCTAACTTTAAGTCTTAAATATCGCGCTTATAATATAAGGCTAAAGCCGCACTTTATTAGCTAAACTACTAAATTATAGTAATTTATTAAAAGCTAAATATCTATTTATAAGAATCCTTATAACGTTTAGTAAAAAATAAGGATATTAATAAAGAGATTAATAAATATAAGGAAATTCTTCTTTAGCTATAAGTTAAATATACTTAAGGATCTTAAAAGCACTTATTAGTGCGAAAGAAATAAATCTAACCTATAAAAAGGCGAGGGCTAACTATCTATATCTTATATATACTTAAAGGATAGTTTAAGATACCTTAGCTCTTTATTAAGGGCTCGCTAAGGCCGCGGGTTACGTTTTTAAACCGCTTAGTAAAGGCGGATATATTATAGGCCTTATAGCGTTTATTAAGTTAAGGGAGAAACCTATTTAAATAGCTAAGGATATAAGCTAATGTCTTTTAGCTTAAAAGAAAAAGAACTTTTAAGACTATATACTCGCTAATACTAAAGCTAAAGTAAGTATACTTTATAACTAAGGAAAGAACTATAGTAAAGACTAATAACTATTTAAGGGACGAAGAGTATAATATAAAAAAAGCTTAAACGGATACCGATAAAAGCTTAAAGGAAACCGCAATCTATACTATAGCAAACTTAGTTTAAAAGGCCGATAAAGTATATAGATTTTACGGTAAAGTATTCCCCTTTAAAAATAAGCTTTATTAATACGTTAAAAATAAATACCCCCTAAACCTTAGCTAAGAATTTACTATATAAAGATAGAGCTTAATTTAGTAAGTAGTTATCTAAAAGCTATAAAGCGTTTAAATAGTTAAGGCTTTTTTTTAACGTTTAACTATTAAGCCTTTATAAGCCGTTATAATTTACCTATATACGCTTACTAGTTTATAGAAAAGAAAGGCCTAGGATACGTAATAAAGCTTATATAAATACTAAGGTAGACTAAAGCCTTATTTAAGCCGACTTAGTAAAGACCTTTTAAGATATAACTATAAACTCCTCTTAATAAATTCCTATTTAAGGAGTAAGAAAGATAGCTACTATAAAATAAGTAGAATTTACTATATATATACTAAGAAGGCTAAACGGCAGCTTTATAGTTATAAAGGTAAAGATCGGCGCTTAAATAATAAAACGCTTAGTAGCTAATATATTACTTAGCTAAGATTTTCTAGTTCCTTTTTAAAGGGACCTTATTAACTTTATATCGGTCTTATAAATCAAGGCCTATAAAGGGATCGAACTAAAAGTTAAGATAGTTTAGCTAAGATTAGCAATATATAAATAGGTAATCTACTTAGTTACTATAACGATTTTAGCTAGTTTTAGCTATACCTTACCTATATAGGTTTAGGCGCCGCTATTAAAGCATAATTTAATATTCTTTCTTAATAACCTTAAGCTCTCCCGGACAATAATATAGGATTATAAGAGATTTATAGCAATAAACTATTTTAAGGAACTACTAGTACTCCGCTAAGGCTAAAAAGTAATAATAATTATTAACCTTAATAAGTAGTTTTAGCTATATAAGGAGGTTAACGCTAATACTCCCTTAGTAAAAGTTCTTATAGAAAATCTAAATAAGATAGACCCCGCTAAGGACTTTTTATAAAATAATCTTATAGCAAACTATAAGCTTAAAATTAGCTGAACTAAGGACTTACTTAAGGTTATTATTAATAAAAGCGTTTAGATTATGCTAAGGACTTAAAATACGTATTAAAGGTTTAAAATATCCTTTAATCGTTTCCCTACCTTTAAAGGGATAGGGGAGTAGTATATATAAACGAATCTAAATATATATATATTCTTTTAGTAAAAGGATAGTAATATTAATAAATTATATTAAGATTATAACTATTAAGTAATAAGGATAAAAAGGTAGTAAATACGATATTAAGCTAATTAACTAAATAAAGACGATTAAAATAAGTTTATAAGCTAACTTTATTTATAGCGTTTGTTACGGAATCTAAACGGCCACGCCCGGACTCCTTACTTTACTTTTAAGGAAGCCCTACGGAACCCCGCGATAAGAACGCTTAAAGCACGCACTACGAAGGCTCGCTTAAGGAGATACGACGAATATTACTAGTCGGACCCCGCTAAGGTTTCCGGGATATAACTACGGATAGTTAGGAGCTTACTTAACTATAGTTTACGACGTATCTAACTATAAGAGATACCGTAAAAACTATCGGGCGGATTCCGCTAGTATCTTTAAGGGATTTTTAGGGATTTCCGCGGGATATCTTAATTATAGTTCGACCCGTTTTTAACTATAGAAGCACCTTAAAAGATATAGGATAAACCTTACCGCGATTTTTAAGGGATATCTAAGGATATTTAAGGGATTTCCCTAATTATAGTTTATAGTATTTTTAACCGGGCTTATACTTAGTTTATTAAGCGATTTTATGAGGATATCTACGGTTTACTTTATATACTATAGATAGTATAGTTAAAGATCCTTAAAATTAGCTTAAAGAACTAAGTATAAAGTAGCTAGCTATACCTTTAAGAAATAGATAAGCTTTTTACTATTTCTAAACCCTTATATACGTTTACGTGCGGTAATTAGTCCGTTATACCGGCTTAACCGGTAGTAATTAGTCCGTAGTACCGGCCCTAACCGGCGGTAATTAGTCTATAGTACTAGCCTTAACCGGCGGTAATTAGTCCGCGCCCTACCCCCCTATCCTTACGCTATAAAGCGTAGTAAATAGTAGTAATTCCTACCTATCTAAACGGAAATCCCCTAGATATCCGCTAGGCTAAGAGCGACTATATCGCACGATTAAGTACTTATCTTATAGGAAGTTAGATACCGAACGATATTTTCTTTAGTAAGAAGCTCTTATTAGCCTTTAAGTCTAACCTTAATAATAAGCACCTCTTCTTTAACGCGCTTATAATAAAACTCCGAGACGAGTAGGCCGTAAAAGTAGAAAAGGCCGCGGCTTACCGGGCATACCGGTTTAATAATCTCCCTTACCCCTTTTTAAGGTATTATACCGCGATAGCCTACGGAGCTAGATAGGACGTAGAATAAGTCCCGCTTAGCTAAGCTAAGACTACTACCCTTTAAGAGGCAATCCGCTTTTAGAATACTAACGAAGGATAGACTATAGAACGATAGAATCTATACGACTAAGTAAACTAAATTCGGTATTACCCGGACGGATCGATTATCCTCTAAATAGAAGAAGTAAGGATAAGCTAACCTTAAAACTATCCGGCTCCCCGCCCGCTAAATACCCTCCGGATTAAGCCTATAATAAAGTTACTCTTTCCCCAGGACGATAAGCCTAGCGGATATTTCTACCGTATACTGCTAATAGAATTTAGCTTAAGGGCCTTAACCGGAAATCCGCCTTAGAGGATACCCGGTAGTTTTCTAGTCTAGCATTACTATTTAGCCTCGTCCGCTATAGCCGCGCTAACTAAGGCATTTTTAGGACTCTCGATTAATAAAAACGAGCTTCCTATACTAAGGGCCTTACGGCGTACCGGATTCCGGGACGCATATAAAACGGAAGGCTAAGCGCTTAGCGAGAGTATTAAGACTAAGACCTTAATAATAGGCGACGAGGACGCGGTAAGCGATACCCTTAGCGGGCTAAACCTATCTATACTAAGCGCGTAAATACTAAGACTAAGTATAGCCTTAAGCCCCTTAGTAGGAATAGTAGCAATATCGAACGAACAATTCCTTAATCTCCTTCGGGCACTAAGAAAAGAAGACGCGCTTACTAAGCCCCGGGAAAAACCTCAACTACGAGCTAAGGATATAAGGAGATTTAACCCGTCGGGACCTCTAAAAGCGTCCTTTAACGAAGTCTAGGAAGACGATAAAGCTAGTACGTTTTAAAAAGTTAACCGTTTTATCGACTCTATCCGCCGAAACGCTAGTAGAGGCGAGGCCTACGCGGACGAATTAGCTATCTAACTGCCCTCCTTCCTCTAAGGAAGTACGGCGGAATAGTATTCCGGGGACCTCTTGGAACTATAATAAGAAGAACTTAGCGAGCTTAGCATCGGACTAAGCCGATAGATATCCGCCTTATAAAAACGGTTCGGAATCCGCTTAGATATAGCGATATAGGCACTTAATAAAGAGCATTTTACTATTAAAGATATAGTAGTAAGATCCAACTTTAAGTCTTAAATATTACGCTTACGATATAAAGCTAAGGCCGCGCTTTACTAGCTAGACTACCTAACTATAGTAATCTACTAAAAGCTAGACGTCTACCTATAAGAATCCTTATAACGCTTAGCAAGGAATAAGGATATTAATAGATAGATTAATAAATACGAGGAAATTCTTCCCTAGCTATAAGTTAAATATACCTAAGGATCTTAAAAGCACTTACTAGCGCGAAAGAAATAGATCTAACCTATAAAAAGGCGAGGGCCGACTAGCCGTACCCCGTACGCGCTTAGAGGATAGTCTAAGACGCCCCGGCTATCTATCGAAGGCTCGCCGGGACTAAGGGTTACGTTTTTAGACCGCTTAGTAAGGGCGGATATACCTCGGACCCTATAGCGCTCGCTAAGTTAAGGAAGAAACCCGCCCGAATAGCTAAGAATATAAGTTAAGGTCCTTTAGCTAAAAAGAAAAAGGACCTTTAAGACTATACGCTCGCTAACGCTAAAGCTAAAACGGGCGTACCCCGCGACTAAGGAAGGTACTATAATAAAGATCGACGACTATTTAAGGGATAAAGAGTATAATACGGAAGGAGCTTAGTCGGATACCGACGAGAGCTTAGAGGAAACCGCAATCTATACTATAGCAGACTTAGTATAGGAGGCTAATAAAGCGTGTGGATTTTACGGCGAAGCATTCCCCTCGAAGAATAAGCTCTACCGATATATCGAAGATAAACACCCCCCTAACCTTAACCGTAACGTTACTATATAAAGACGCAGCCTAGTATAGCAAGTAGTTATTCGGAAGCTATAAAACGTCTAGATAGTTAAGGCTTCCCTTAATATCTAGCTATTAAACCTTAATAGGCCGTTACGATTTACCTACGTATACCTACTAATCTACGGTAAAGAAGGGCCTAGGATAAGTATTAAAGCCTATGCGGACACTAAGGCAGACCGAAGCCTTATCTAAGCCGACTTAGTAAAGACCTTTTAAGACATAACTATAAACTCCTCTTAACGAATTCCTATCTAAGGAGTAGGAAGGATAGCTACTATTAGATAGGCGGAATTCACCGCTTATATACTAAGAAGGCTAGATAGTAGCCTCGCGGTCGTAAAGGTAAGGATCAGCGCCTAGATAGTAAAACGCTTAGCGGCTAATATATTGCTCGGCTAAGACTTTTTAGTTCCTTATTAAAGGGACCTTATTAACTCTATATCGGTCCTACGGATCGGGGCCTATAAAGGGATTAAAGCCAAAGTTAAGATAGTCCGGCTAGGACTAGCGATATATAAGCGGGTGATCTACTTAGTCACCACGACGATTTTAGCTAGTTCTAGCTACGCCTTACCCGTATAGGTCTAGGCGCCGCTATTAAGGCGTAATATAATATTTTTCCCCGATAACCCTAAGCTCGCCTAGATAATAATATAGGATTATAAGAGCTTTACGGCGATAAACTATTTTAAGGAACTACTAGTGCTTCGCTAAGGCTAAAAGGTAGGGATAATTATAGACCTCGACGAGCAGTTCTAGCTATATAAGGAGGTTAACGCCACGGCTCCCTTAGCGGAAGCCCTTATAGAAAATCTAAATAAAACAGACCCCGCCGAGGACTTCCTATAAAAGGATCTTACTATAAACTATAAACTCGGAATTAGCCGAACTAAGGACCTACCCGAACTTACTACCGATAAGGGCGTCCGGATCTACGCCGAAGACT